>WUAW01014330.1:6115-16156 GCA_017165845.1 Thaumetopoea pityocampa | reverse complement strand
TATTTACTCCATCTCTTCCCGTGGTATGCTATTATATAATCAATATCTATTGCGATCTCCAAGGATACATCGATGGCACAATGTGTTGAATGTATATTATAGGCAGAGCGATATCTACCTTCTTTGGTGAACGTCTACATCCAGCATTGGACTTCAATAGACTGACACATAACGAGATTAATTTGCTGCGTACTATATTTAATAACAACTGTTACCGGCGACTTCATGCTTTTGGAAATCGTGATAATTCCCGTCTGTGCATTGGCGTATCTAGGGCAATTTGGGGGGAGGGGGGGGCTGGCCCCTAACATGCAATGAGATGAATTTAAGTACCAATAAATTAACAAATCTAATAATTAAATGTTTCGAATCGGTATTTAACTCAACATCCTGGGCTGGGCACTAGGCTATTGTGGAGTGGGCACGACCTATTTATGTATTATATTTATCTATATAAGTATATATATCTTTGTCTAGTGTCCAAGATACAGGGAATCCTAGTTTGCGACTAGATCAATGTAGGTGATCAAAAGTGTCTAGAATATTATTATTATTGTAATTTCAATAATAATAATATTTTTTGTGTATTTCTCATGATAATGACATAGGCCTCCTCCAGTAATTACCACACTAAACGTTGATGAGCTCCCTGCATCCACCGATTGCCCTCACACATAAATAGGTCGTTGGTCTACCTAGTCGCAGATTATTTATCGGTTCGAGTCGCTACTCCAATAATCTCAGACCCCAATGTCTATAGCTCAAAGGATTGCAAGACTGAAGTGGCATGTTAATGATAATAATAAATCATTAAAAGCACGTTTCATTTGGAAAATATACACCAGGGCGTTTAGTAAGTGCTAAAACGTCAGATTTAGTAAATAACACACCTTGACATTATAACTTTTGGGTAAACGAGGTACACTTACGAGGTACGAGTTTGCGATAACACGGATTATTATGTTCTTAAAATTCGCATGTAATGATGCTAATTCTGTTCTAACAGAACTAGCACCATTACATGCTAATTTTAAGAACATAATAATCCGTGTTATTGGAAACTGTTGTAACAAATCTTAATGTAGTCCCTCCCAATCATTTTTTAATGTCAAACGTCAAAACGAGTTAGCTGCAATTTTGGTGCTGTCAGTGTAGTTTACACACGTCAAAATTAAAAGATTAGACGGGATTTCGGAAAATATGGACTAAAGATACGCAAAACGCAAAGTTTTTTTGAACCGTTTAACAGAAATATAGGTCGCTACTCGCTATAAATGTTGTAGGGTGGGACTAAATTTAGTTAAGTTCTGTTACAACAGAATCAGCACCAACCTCTAATATGTAACCAGGATTATAGACCTGATTAGAATGAACGCAAGTAAGACATTAATTTTTAGAGTTCGTTGCCTGATTTGATGCAATTTTCATTTTTAGAAAATAAATGTTAAAAAACAAAACTTTTTTAAATACGCTTCTGTACCTAGTACACTAGGTCCTATCTCCTTATATCTAACCTCAAATATTTTTACACTGGTTTGCTGGAAGAAAACTCAATTTTTGAGTTAAACTCACCTTTATACATCTTTTTTTTTCTTTATTTGCAAAAATATTTATCTGTTTGTGTACAATAATGAATAAATAAATAAATAAACCGTAGTGGTATTGACAACAAAAACAACATTATTTACACAAGTAATATGGTAGTGTGGTCCGACAGTCCGAAAGTAGGTCAATTGATTTACATTCATTGAAAAATCAATACACGGTTCTTACGAGGCAAGAATTCAGGTCCACCAACATTGTAACGGTAAATTGACCAAATTCATTCACTATTTGTTTTTAATCGATAGACGATTCCCTGCTCTGGGGTGGTTCATTATTATTTGGATAATGATACAATAATAATTGAACTCGTACAAGATACAGTCTTTACAGGTTGACACAGAATTAATTTGGCAACTAATTTTTTAATCAACATAATTAATATTAAATACAGGGCAGGTCACATTGTTAATATTATATTATATTTTTGATATAATACACGCTTTATTTATTCAGTTACCTTGTTATGAAATACAATTTTAATTTAAATGAATCGAATGCGTTAACCCGAATAAAAATCTTAAATTATAGGAATTTTTGGCGGAATCGTGAACAGTGCATCAAACACCTGTTTTGTTTTAGCATTTTAAAATATTATATTAATTAAAGTTACGTTAGGAGCATATATTTAGTATTATTCTATTTATCAATCGACCATTATGGTGACCATGACTATGGTCTATTTTTGGAATAAAGTTTCTACTTAGCCTTTATTAGCGAATTCACTATAAAACTTCCAAGAAGCAATACAATACGACACAGTGTTATTTCATGCATAGGTAGGTAACTTGAAGAAATATTTGATAAATTGCTTCTTGTATGACTTGACATTGGGATTATGAACTTGATAAATCCGCAAATGGATACTCATTGTTTCCATTATTTAATTTTTCCCGTTTTTAATTTAATAGATTCGACAGAATTAAGCAATCCAATGACATTTAAAAAAAGTCGTACAATGTAGTGCAGTTTTATTCATAAAATTATCTTCTATACTATATTTCTATATAAAGTTGTTAAATATCAAATTTTAAAAAATTAAAGATATTTAAAAACAAACTACTCAGATCGACTAATTAAGGGCTTCTGAAACCAAATCCATCGATGTTTATTTGTTTGTTTGTTCGAGCTTCACGCAAAAACCAGCGGGTAGATTTTGATTAAACTCTTACAGTCTTAAAGTTATTACTCCAGCTTAAATAATGTGGCATGTTTCATCAAAATCGGTCCAGTAGTATTGAAGATACAGCTTGATCCCTATTTTAGTAGCCGCCGTTAAGGTACGAGAGGTCGAGTAAGGTTCTAAGGCTTTTTATATAAATCTATGATTGTGTCGAAATTTCCCATGTAGCTCAAAACCGACATTTACGCGGGGGGAGCCGCGGGCAAAAGCTAGTTATTAATAAAAGTCTATTATGAACTTATTGAAATAGTTTTCTTCACAGCATAATTACTCTTATATCTCATATTCAAAACATGATTTACTAGTTCTTATAGTAGAGAGAAGAAGCAGAGCAATGTGTAAACAATGTCTTTTTTCATACAAATAAATAAAATTAAAGCGTCTGTCGATGATTTCGAAATACATACCTTTTCTTGAGCTTATATGCCTATTGGACGTAACCAAACCCAAATAGTCGTTTTTCAATTTTGTTTGTCTGTCTGTTTGTTTGTTCGAACAATTCTCTGAAACGGCTGAATCGAATTTGACGGTGCTTTTGTTGGCAAATAGAAGACATCTCAGAACTTACACACTACTTTTTAACCAGGAAATTTCTAGAGTTCTAAGCTAGAAATTGGGAGCAAATTTATCATCAAACATCTATTAACTGTCAAATATTATTTAGAACACGTGAGCGGATATAGTAATAAATAAATATTAAATAAATGTGTTAGTTTATTTTTTATACGCCAATAGAGCAATAGTTAAAAAGAATTATATAGACTTTCACTAAAAAATATACTCTTCTGTGAGATAGAATAAAATATATAGACCGCAAAAGTGACGCCAGAGGCAGCATCTAGTTAGTATAAAATTATGTTTGTAAAACTAATTATGTTTGCAATAAAGTACATTTTATAATAATGACGTACTCATTGTTTATTCATCCACTGTCATGTAGCACTAAACCACGTTAGCAAGGAGTTTTTGTGTGGTTTCATCTCAGCACCGAGAAACTAATCACCATAGATGTGAATACCACAGATAAAAAATGAAAGTTTCGCTACATTTTCAGAAGAAATCTAGCCGTAGATAATTATAATACTTTTATATATACTCCTTATCATATTTCTAATTTTAATTAAAAGTATAATACATAATTTATTTAGAATAACTACCAACTCAAATCGCTAGTCGTCGAGTAATTACCCTGATTCTAAAGTAATCTGAGCCAGTTTTTGTATAATAATATAGGTGATTTCTAACTATATTAGAAGAAAAATGAAGCCAAGTGGATATAATTTTTTAGATGAATATATTCCTGATAACCTGACTGGATGTTGTGAGTTAAGGACATGGAAGCCAATGGACTTACGATTAAGGACCTCAAAGAACGAACAAAGTGGAGGAAAGTTAGCAGGTGAGCGGACCCTGGCAATGGAAGCCGGGATTAATAACGCCAAGAAGAAGAAGATTCCTGATAACCTGAATATGGTAGTATTAAAAGTATTTTGTAAAGTTCGCTTAACGTTAATATTATTTAAAATGTGTACCATATATATAAACGTGATTAACACAATCACTGCCTGTTACTCTGATAAGAGTGAGGCGATGCTGTTGCAAAAGTGCCGCCCACTCGTATCCGAGCGACTAAATTTAATAAAAAAAAAGTTGGTTATAAATAGTATAATTGTATTACAAGAGAATTAATACGTTGCTTATTGAATTTTGTAAATATCATTTTTAGTTTGGTTTTTATGAGCTTTTCCCCAAACCCTACAAATTCCTCAAATTCGTCCGGTTACATTCGCATAGGCATCTTTCCGCCCGGCAGTGCAGTTGCAGTGCAGTGCCCGACAGTTAAACCATATTATTATTTTTAATAAGGCACAATGGTGCTGATTCTCTTGTAACAGAACTTAACTAAATTTGGTTCCTCCCTGTCTTTTTCTAATGTGAAACGCCAAAACAAGATAGCAAATATTTATAGCGAGTACCGGCCTACGGTTCTGTCAAACGGTTCAAAAAAAATGTTGCGTTTTTGCGTATCTTTAGTCTGTGTGTTCCGAAATTGCGTCTAAATCTTTTAATTTTGACGTTTCTAAACGAAACTGACTACACCAAAATTGTAGCTATCTCGTTTTGGCGTTTGACATTAGAAAAAAATAGGGAGAGACTAAATTTGGTTAAATTCTGTTACTACAGAATCAGCACCACTTTGTCGTGTATGCGTGTGTTGACAGCTGACGGATTCGCACATGCGTGTTAGCGGCTAACTTCATCATGTCGCACTTTCGTAGCAGTCTTTTAATTTTAATATCTACTAATCGCGCACAAAAAAAGTATAAAAAAGTATAACTGCAAAAATAGATCTTGTTCATAGTGAATCCTATATATTATTAAACAGTGATATTGGCAAGATCACCCACAAGTTGGACAGTCCTCATTGAGGGGTTAGGGGCAGTCGGAGACACGAAAAACAAGTATTTTTTCAGTAATTTTATTTAGTTCATAAAAGTAACAATCGTTTATGAAGTTTATGAATCCCTTAGCAATGCCACGAATGTAGAAAGATGGAGAAATCTCATAAAAGCCGCAACCAATCTATCAGACGATCCATCACCACTAACCCACTGTCAGGAGTGTACGATTAAGAAGAAGAATTGGCAAGAACCAACTGAAGATGTTAAGATCGAACGAAGTGGACAAGATTGAATAGAAATAAAAGCCACAGAAATAAGAAGAGTAACAGGAATCACCATGGATAACCCTGGTTAGTTAATTTTTGAGCGAGGAAGGAGCTAGTCTCTTATCACCCGATGAGGTGGTCATTACTCACAGAGCAATAACGTTACTTTTTTCCCCTTTTTTTCTATGTTCTTAATAACAATCGACTGCAAATTTTTCACCATTTCCGTCAGTGTCCAATGTATATATTTTCTCAGGCCATAAAATATTCCTCTAACAATAAAATGCCGGTGTGTCCCATTTTGTTACTTCTTGTAAGTTTTGACCTCAATCCGACGAATACGACATTGACTAGGCGAAGTTCCCACAGAATATTTATTACCTAGAAAAACACAAATTATTGACGATCGATAAACAAATGAAGAACACAGTGTTTTATATTAGTTTATTGGGATGTATGAGTGATACACTCATAAACATCACAATAAATTAATATATCATAAAACAACAAGCTTTGGTTAAACGAAAGTTTGAAAGAAGCCTATTTGGCTCATGTCAGCGCCTTAACACCACAAGTGATAAATCGCGTAGTTCGTCGTCGATAATTGCCGCCAAAACTCCATAAAACGTTTAGTGTATATATTTCAGAGTGGATATAATAAGATACTGTGGCCTGGGATTTAAAAATGAAATCCTGTTCACAGAAAAGTAAATTCAAATGTTAATGAATACTCGTAGGTCAGTGACATGTCTACAGTTTTTCATCTACTATTTTTCATAGATAATGGTAATTAGTTCCAAATTTGCGGCATCCTAGTAACAAGTGAACATTTTATTAAGTTTTAAAATAATTCTTCAAGTTAAAAATAAAAAAACAATGACGTATTAATCATATTTTATTATCTCTGCGTTTCGATTGAGATGCACTAATTGTAGTCGTGAGTAAAATATTACGATAAATCCCGCTTACTAATTTTTCCTCTTCTTCTTAGTTTATGGCATTTGACCAATTTGGTACAACTCTGCCAATATCCGTTATGAAAATATGAGTTGAAAGTTAAAAAAATAATTAAAATGTCAGTGTCATACAATTTAATAATAATTGGTCCGAGATTTACTACTTTTTGAGTTTTGACGTCAACCCACTAAGAACACACAGACATAGATGGCATTAGTCACATTTTTATTCAGATACTAGCAAAAGCTCGCGGCTGTGTCCACGTGAATGTCGATTTTCAGCTACATATGAAATCCCGACACAATCATAGATTTATATAAAAAGCCTTAGAACCTCTTTTACTTGACCTCTCGTAACTTAACAGCGGCTACTAAAACAGGGATCAAGCTATATTTTCAATTCTACTTGACCGATTTTGATGAAGTATGCTACAATATTTAAGTCGAAATAGTACCTAAGACTATAATAGCTTAATCAAAATCTAACCGCTGGTTTTTGTATGAAGTCCGAACAAACAAACAAATATCGACGTATTTGGTTTCAGGAGCCCTTAATTAGTCGATCTGAATAGTTTGTTTTTAAATATAGATTTTAAAAAAATTTACATATAACAATTTTATAATAGTAAAGATTTCATTTTTGTTCATGATTATTGGCAATTTTTATAAGTATATAAAACAACAACAAATTTTGACATCAATAACTACAATGAACTATACAAAACACTACAACATAGGTTCAGATGATGAAACAATTGGGTTCCCGATAAGACTCGGGACTGCATTTAGGAGAACGTGTGCGTCAAATAAATATTAAACGGGAGCCGAAAGAAAATGTTACAGTCTCAGTATCATTTAATTTTATCATTATTTACATTTCTAAACACATCACATTTAATTTGTTACGATAATCGCAAAATATAAAACCGGAGAAAGCGCATACATTGTCGGATATATGTATTTGCTGGAGAGAATGAAATTTAACGTTATCCACCGGCATCTACTTATCATAACTGTCACTTGGTTGAGTAATGTCCGGTAGACCGGACATTACTCAAACTAGAGTATGACTCAAAATGGTCGGTCCATAATTTTTTTGTACCTTCAAATTTTTATTTAATTACAGATTAGATAACAAACAATCTGGTGGTAAGGCTATAGCGAAGTGATGACCAGCGGTGAAATTGATGAAGACCTTGATGACCGGGTCGAGATGTCACCAGTAATAAGTCGAAGTGTGGCAGGAGTAGCAGTATCGGAAAGGGGCAGATCTGACCAGGCAGGTGTTATGTCTGACGGGGCCTGCGACCGCCCCAACGGTTGGTGTCGGGACATTGAATATAGACTGAGTCGTTTTTAAACTTCATTCGCGTGATTCAGACTTCTAATGTCGTCAATCAACAGCTGCGCTTTCTGTTGAGGACGTGTAGTATTATGTAGTGAAGTACGTCGCTTCATGGCTATATACAGCCATGTCTTAGATCACAAGTTCGAATCCAAGGCACACAACTCTGATTTATAGAAATCATGTTATCACCATCATCATATTAGTGTATAAGTATCCACTGCGGGTCATGAGCCTCCTCTCGTTATCGCCACACGGAGCGGTTGTGAACTGCTTGCATCGACTGATTGCTCGTGGCTTTATTAATAGGCCATCGATCCACTTCCACTTTCCGGTTCAGGGTTGCCACTTCAATATTTTACGACCATCAGTTCTTCGAGCTTTATGCTCCGCCCACTGCCATTTGTCATGTCGGTTTGCTACGAAATCATGTGCGCATAAATAATTATCACTAGCTTCAAATGGTCAAGGAAAATTTCGTGAGGAAATTATTACGACGGCGTGTGAAGTCGCCAACGCGCTGCTAACGTGGGGACCGAGCCCCCTCGTACGTCGAGGTAATCGACAGTATATATAACGTACAACTTAAAAACTTATACTTAAATTGTATTTACATACATACATACATACACTCACGCCAATATCCCATAAGGGTAGGCAGAGACCATAGTATACCGGCATAAATAAATATATATATATGTGTAATATATATGTATGTGTATGTATGTAAATAATACGATAAGAAATAAACTTAATCTCAGATATAGATACCCTATGGAAATTTGTTCTATATTTTATTGTAATCTGTATTGTAACCTGCTTAAAATCATAAATAATTTGAAAATCGTAAAATTCAAACCATTCGCGCCCATCCTCACTGGCACTCACGGTCTTATTAAATGGAAGAGGAATTGAAAGGACTGAAAATATTATTACATGCTTTATATAAATCGTTCGCTGAAATAAAACCGCGAGTGCGCTTATATAGAAAGCCACATGTTACATTGTTCTGTGTAGTTAAAACTCTTGGCATTTTCCCAGTGGGCAGAGTGTCTCTTTACACATCTTTATAATAAAACATGCAGCTATGTGTGCACTGAACTTTATATGCCTACTTCATTTTCAAACTAAAACACATACATTTTTTTTATCAAACCATCTAGTGTCTAACTGAGGGGCACATACCCCCTCTCAGAATAAGGGGGGATACGCTGTAGTCCACAACGCCGGCTTAATGCGGGTCGACATACTTGACACGTTGTTGAGAAGATCTCTCAGGTATGTGGGTTTCCTCACGATGTTTTCCTTCGCCGTCTGTAGCGAATAATAATTAATTATTAATTCGAACATGATTTCAAAAAGTCAGAAGTGCGTGGCTTGGATTCAAACCCCAAATCTAAGAATTGGGATTCATAATCATACCACTGGGTTCTTGTACATACATACTTAAAGACATACGGGTACATACTTCACCGTTATTTTTTAGCGTGTTACAACCTCGAGTTATACAACCTACAAACCCGTATTTGACAAATAAATACAGCTGGCATTCCTTTTACCATTTGCAAACAAATGTTACATATACAACGTCGGCAGGTATTACAAATGATTTGTTTTGTAATCTATATTCAATGGATTGTATAATATGGGCGTGGGAATTAACGTAGGTTCAAATTAAATGAACCATTTAACGCCCACCAACGGCTTCATAGTACAATAATAGTTGTTAACTATCGCTGTATATTGTGCTAATTAAAATTTCGGACGAAAGTGAAATCAAACCTGTAAGTAATATATTACATAAGCATCAGCCCATGAAAGTCCACTTGACATGAGCCTTAATAAGAAGGGATTTGCACAATACGATATCTTAATTAGGTAATTCTTCAGATTACTGACTTGAAATAAATTTTAATCGATAGAGGACCCATGGCTATAGGATATTTTAAAAGTCCCATTTAAGGCAATTCAACAACTTTTCAGTAAAAAATACTTAAAAATTCTTAAAATCAATTCGTAATGGAAACGGTCATACTCACTGTAGTACTTACGATTCTACTGTAGTGGTGCATGTAAAAATCTTTATTAAGGACAAAATAACACAGTAAATGACCAAAAATAGGTGCGACAATGGGCGGAGCGAGGAGGAACATGTTAGGTTGTCATAAAAACGAGGCAGCGGCCGGCGAGTGCCACTAAATCAGAGGTTCGCAGACTTTTTTCTCATAGACCACTTTCAAAATTTAGCTGGTTCCGGTGGACCCCCTGCAGCTACATTTCGACCATA
>WUAW01014324.1:21198-33167 GCA_017165845.1 Thaumetopoea pityocampa | reverse complement strand
ATATATATATATATATATATATATATATATATATATATATATTTATAATGTTTTACTCTGACACTTATTGTCTCGGAGCGATATTGAGGCTCAGATAAATATATCCATTACCGATCCCAATTATTAATACAAATTTGGTTTTCCCACAATGTTTTTTTCTTTATCATAAGTGATAATCATCCAATTCATAATTTGCACATATAGAGTTTTAAAAATCTAGAGATGCGAGCTGAAGTCGAACCCACAATCTCGAAAATGTTAAGCAAGCGTTGTCTTAAGTGTTCAAGGTATACGGGTTTATTACTTTGAGACTATCATCTCTAACGATTGAACGACACTATACATGCTTTTTGCCTTGTCAATGTTCAGTTTAACACGTTGCGCCAGTTGAGATAGTTAACTTTCCGTTTGACCGGCGTCGGTCCCTGGGGACCGACAGCGGACTTTTCGTTTGGATAGCGTCGGTCCCTGACAGTAACAAAATTAAAATTTTTAAACAGACCCAAAATTTTTTTAAATCTCACAACCGTCTCTATACTTTCGTGGTTTCTTTCTAACTGGATGTCTTTTGGACGTCATCTTTTTGCCATTTCTATACTTAAGTGTTCGCCTGCTGCCGGCTGAACGGAAAAGACAGCATTATCTGCTGGAAGACCTTACGGTCTCTGAACATGTCATTTAAGTAGTGTAGTTAATCGTATTTTAAAAGTATTATGTTACTGTAATATTTATTATTGAACAAGTGTTTAGTACCTGAAAATACTATATTCATGTTGGATGGATCAATTTTTTTTTCAACACCAACGCTAACGACAAGCAAAACACTTACTTTGTGAAATTTATGAACGCCCATATCTACAGATTAATGCTAAGTTCTTGTATCTAAACGCCCGTCTGTTTTGCTGCTTCAAAACTGTCCTTTTCATCATTTCGATAAAATAGTAATTTGTTTGAAATGTTTTATATTTTTATAGCTCATACTGGAAATACTATATCAACCGAATTTTTTACTAACTCTATATTAATAAGGTTCTCCAGTATCTTCCTTAGATCATCGCGCGTGGCTAAATGATCGGCAAAATGAAGGTTGAGTAATATATTCCTCATGGCGTTGTTGCCTTAATCTTTAATAAGCTAGGAGAATTAATTAAATTTAAACAGTTCACACTTTAGAAACAAAACAAAAAACAAAAGCTACAAATATTTTAGCTCTTGCTGGAACATAAACTTTATGAGCACAATCATACCATCCGTTCGTTGTTTGTTTTCATGAAATTTGAAAACAAAAGTGGAATTAGTGACTGTTTTTGTCGAAACTTTGCACAGAGGGTATTTTTTGCCTTTTGTTTTTAGGTAATATTTCCGTTGTATTTTTTTGTGTTCTCTTTTCATTATGTGCAGTTTTCCTACATAACATTTATAGCATACACTTCTGTTAATTGGTTCAAAAAATGTTCTGTTTTTGCGTATCATTAGTCCGTGTGTTCTGAGATCGCGTCTAAATATTTTAATTTTGACGTGTCTAAACGAAACTGACATCACCAAAATTGTAGCTATCTCATTTTGGCATTTAACATTAGAAAAAGATAGCGAGAGACTAAATTTAGTTAAGTTCTGTTACCGCAGAATTACCGACAATATCAAAAAAATCAACAAAGCATAGATTAAAAACGTATTAATAAGTTTAATTTTTTTATTAATCTATCTAACTATTGAGGAAAGACGAAGGTAACTGAGTTTTTGAGTAATTGAGTGAATAATTATCATTTCTTTATATGTTTAGATACTACATTTGTTTGGCCAGTATATTCAACTAATCTATACTATTATAAAATTGTTAAATGTCAAATTTTCAAAAATCAAAGATATTTAAAAACAAACTACTCAGATCCACTAATTAAGGACTTCTGAAACCAAATCCGTCGATGTTTGTTTGTTTGTTCGGGCTTTATGCAAAAACTAGTTGGTAGATTTTGGTTAATCGATTACAGTCTTAAAGGTACTATTTGGACTTAAATAATGAGGTATGTTTCATCCAAATCGGTTCAATAGAATTGAAGATACAACTTGACCCTGTTTTAGTAGCCACCATTAAGGTACGAGAGGTCAAACAAAAGTGGTCTTAAGGATTTTGAGGATGAACGGAATATATTATCTGTTCATCATTCAAAGATAGACGGGAAAGCAATACTTTAAACATTAAGTCCGCAAAAATACATATGTAAGTAAACATAAATATTCTATAGCACTGTGTGCCGCGAAATATTGAATGTCGTATTGAATTTTATTAAGACATGACGAGGAATTATGGAGATATCATTTTTGTGGTGTAATTTTGGATATGTTTGTAATTTGTCTCACGGAATGCGTTGAATCGTAGTGACATTTCGATTTCTTTATTTTCCTTCGTCGCGATAAGCTTAAGTGTTCCAAAAATGTCATCTGCAGGGCAACTCGTAATCATTAGAAACGTGGATCGGATGCCGATACAATTTCAACTTTCAGTGCCATCATTTCACATATAACAGGGTACACATGATCCTATGCTCTTCAAATAGTAATCTACTTCATCTATATCTTCTCCGTATGTGTTTTATTAACTTTTATTCTACAATCTGCCTTCTCCTGAAGTGCTAATACTTCATCTACATATGTTATACTTCACCGAATTTAGGATATTCACCACTTGCGATTCAGCATTGAAGTACGTGAATTATTTTCGTGTGAATTATCAGAATCATCACCTAACTTACGTTGCTGTTGCGTATGTGTTCTGACCCGACTACGCCAGAAGGAGGGTTATGTTTTACGAGTATATGACTATACGTATATTTCTTTGGCACACTCTGTAGCTTGTTGGATTTTAGCTTGATAGGTGTCGTTAGATTCATTTTAACTGTGAGAGTGACACTGGGTATATCAAAATTTAAAAAAAATACAGTTCCGTTTTTTGTTTTTATCAATAATGTTTGATTTTTATTATGTTTATGCATTTTTGTTACATTTTCTTCAGATTTAATTTCATGACATATCAAGATCTTTAACGTTTTTGTACTGCCCAAAGATTGACTAGTATATTATACTACATGCATAGTGCATGAAGTATTTTTTCGTCATGCATTGAAAACAAACGATTATTCAAAAATATTCCTTATTAGAATTATTAAGTCTATTTTCTTATACTTCTTGGTGATAATAGCTTCTTGGTCCATAGTTCGTTGTGTTTGCGTTGGGCAATTGTTTAAATATAAAATAATATTGGCATTTATAATATTTATTTATTTATTTAAAATTCTTACACAATATGTAAAGGCATAATTAGTGCTTGATGCATTCTCTGTCAGTCTGCCTTTGGTTAGATAAGAGATAATAAAGGAGAATGAAAATATAAACACTCAAGTAAAAGTGGTTCCATGGCTTTTTATATAGATCTATGATTGTTTCGGGATTTCCCATAGCGGAAAACCGACTTTCAGGCGGGCGGTGCCGCGGGCCAAAAGCTAGTATTAATACAAAATTTATGAGTTGTAAAACCGTAAAGGAGTAAGAACATACAGATATTCTGTTTTATTACGTTAATATGGAATTATGTTGGCAGTAAGCATACATTTCACAGTATTCAATAATTTAATTAACAAGAGTAATACACGTACCCCGCATGAGCGATTTCGCAAATAGTGTTGCCAGCAGTCAAACAAGAATTCAGGAAAACGTATCAAATATTAGAGACCAATTTTGTGTAGTTTTTTAATTATTATTATTTCCAGTATATAAAGGAACTATATAATCACAATTATAACTCTCAAGAACTACATGTATGTATATCTCTATCGGAATATAGGTCCGACAGAATTATTTAGAGGATATAATTATGAATCTTCTATTTTTTCAAGAACTATATAATTTGGAATTTTTTTTTTGTTTATTTTATCATCAGTATCATCATATCGGATCTGAGATACCTTCGCTGTTGGATATGAATATCCTTTAATAATTGCCATGTAACCTTAATTATGCCATTAGTTCATTTAGTCAGAGGTCGACCCACACCGCGTTTTTAGTCTGGGTTTGTCATTCCAGCACTTTGAAGGTCTTATTGTCTGTTGATACTTTGAACTACTTGTACGTCGGCAACCCAAGTTCTTTTAGAAGTTTTTAAAATAGGTCTCTACATTTCTTACTGACTCATCTTGTATATTCTTATGAGTCGGTGACCATGTCTTCAATCAGCAGCTCATCATTAGTAATGCGCAGTGATTTAATAATTTTATCCTTAGCAATATCTCAAGCAATATGGTATTTTTGATGAACAGTTTTCAGATTTATCTATATAAGTGGAGTATAGTAGTAAGAGTAATAATGCGAGAAAAATCTTTCTTTTTTATAAAGAAGGGATTCTTTCCAAAAAGATTTTACAGAATTCCTTCTATAAGTAAAATGCAGGATACAAACGCGGCAATCATCTTTATCGACTAACTACCAAATGACCCATTCTATTTTGCGTAAGCATAGGTTACCCGAAATAAGGTAAAAAACAACGCTGGCAACATAGTTTTATCACATGAAGCCGTTAAGCCCGCATTTTATTATGCAATTAAAATTACAAATGGTGCCGTTTTGGCTGAATGTCATGTTCGGGTTTCTAAACTGCTTCATTGTCTTTTGCGTTAAGGCTGTCATAGAGTCGAGAGATATTTACTACGCTTTATATCAGACTTCCTTTGAAATGTGGTCCCATATAGGTCAGACCATGCATCAACTGTGACACTTTAAAACAAAAGTTCGCGAACTTTTGCTTTAAAAGTTTCATTTTTTCGAGTATTGGCTGAACCGTTATCACAATACTGTTGTGTATTTTATGTTTCACTCTATTATCTATTATTTAGCATATTATATAATATTTTTTGTTTTGTATTTGATACCAATAACCGACCAATTATTAGTATAGTTTACTCAAACAAATTGTTTATAACAATGAGTTTAGAATAAATAAATATAACGTAAAGTAGGTATTGCGGCCAATTCTGTTAAAAAAAAATTAAAAACCGGGAAATTTCATAACATTTCGAAAAATTGTTATAATTATGGTATCTCGTAATTCATGGAACTTTTCTTCAGCCATTTTATGGGATAGACCTAGGGCTAGTCTTTTTCCAGTGTCCTTGTGGCGTGTACTTTTTGGGACATCCAGAATAGATGTCCTTATATGTATGTATATATTAGATTATACATTTTATCCTCATTATACATTTTTTAGTGTATTTACACTCGTCATTCTCCTTGCACCTACTTTACATTATTTCAGCACTACCTAAAGGTAAACTGGCAGAGACTGGCTTCAAGCATTAAATCCGCCTTTACGCATTCCGTAAGAAGTTTAAATAAATAAATTATACACAAATTTATTCATTAGTATAATGGGAGGGATACTTGTACAGTAAAGCCATGCAGCAGTTAGAACAAATTTTGAACCAACATAATTTAAATATTGAATGTTGGCCAGTTTCGGAATGCGTCTTTATATTTAGGGAAGAGGAACAACTCGACCTTGTTGGCAATTGCCGTCCAATCACAATCATTGTGGAGCTATCACTCTTCTTCAATCTACTATTCTGTTTCTGAATATCGATCATGGCTGAGAAGTGACCAAGATTGGACATTTTCGCTTAACGTATTCACTGTCGGTCATGCGAGGATGTGTTAAATGTTAACTGTTGCCACGCCGTTGAAATTGGTTTTCCCGGAAGGTCATACATTTATTATAACAAATTTTAGAAATGGTTAAGAAATGGTCTCTGCCTACCCTAATAGGAAAGAGGCGTGAGTGCATATATCTAACAAACTTTATTACAACAACTCGTTTCAAAAAGGTCAACTTCTTATCACTCTTAATCGACGAATGAGTATGAAAAGGTGTATAGGTGTGGATGAGGCGAGAGTGATGTGTCAGGATCGTAGTGTGTGGCGAACTGTGGTCTCTGCCTATGCTTGAATGTATATATTTATGTATATAAGTGTGTAAATTTTCCAGCGCAGACGCGTGGTGGGTTTCTTAATGTTGATGCCGCATCACGCGCTGGCAGTGAAAGCGTTAATTACTCGTCTTGTTATAAATAGTTTCGTTTCTCGGTTGCTTGTCGTCACACTGTTCATTGTTGATATTTTTTGTTTCTACCTATCTTTACCATTTGTCTAATTGTTTACATTCAAATGCTTCTAAAGTAACAATATTATGTAGGAATGCTTCCATAGTTTCATATCTAGACATATTTTGGTCCAGTCTCGCATAGTTTCCAACTATTGAATATTTCCCTTTGTTGTTGGGTTGACTGTCTGATGTATTTGCTCTCGGAGATCATATTGTGTTACAGGCTTGCAAGCTATGTTCAGAAACATTCGTATAGGATCTTTCATATACATATGAGTAGAAAGATAAATTATAAAGATAAGAAAGATATCTGAGGACACACAAAACACAAAAACACACAACCTGTGTTAGTTATTAAACTAATTCATATTACATATATATTTAGTATAAAACTAACTACTACGTATATAAAAAACTTATGTGAAGGTGATGCGCGATATACCGCGCGATAACCCCACTACGTGCTGAAAACAGCACGCGGCACTCCACTGGATGTCGGCATTGGGCACGAACCTGAAGCAAACAATATCGACGGTTGAAAGGTAATAGGGGATAAGCGACATTTCGGTCTAAAATGAGTTATGTATGCCGTCCTACTTAAAATTGTCCGCTTTTTCGAATGCGCTTACTCCCATGGCTCTACAATGATTTTTTGTCACTTATACCCAAGCAAAGAACTCAATCAATTCATTGATCTAATCAAGATCAATTGATTTAAGCGACACAAAACCCACAGAAAACAACGTTGAATCAAATAAATAAATACTTTACCAATTAATGCTTTTATTTTTCTTGATTCTAGGGCTGTTTCCATTTTCACAATATGACAATAAATAAAAAAGTTATGTTCATTTTTCTACAGTTTCAAGCCTTAAACTGCTCTTCTGAACAATATGATTTTTGTCGCTTTTATCGTATTTGTATTAATGTTGGAAAAAAATCCCAGTTGAGGGAACGTCGTCAGTGATTTAAAGGGAAAGAATTTAAAGGGCATCTTTAAAATAAGACATAAGAAAGCAGTTGGTTATACAGTGATCAATGGAAAAACTGTGTTATACACTTCTCCGCGAGATAGACTCCATGTTTGCATCATTATCACTCGGTAGAATTTCACTGTTGGATATGGTCGTCTTCCTTAAAAACGCTTGATAGGCGTTTCGGAGATCTTAGTACATTTAGATTGGTGAAAAGGATAACACTGCTCCCTATTATCTTGATTCATCAGCTAGCTAATTCTCACAGCATCCACGAAACGAGATGGAGTTTTGCTACTATTATGTCCACACATCAAATTCCACAATGATGAGGTAATACGCAGGAGAACCAGATGTGGCTCAAAAGACTGTAAATTTAAAGTGTCAGTCAGTCAGGGCATATAGTTCGCAGAATCGATAGAAGTTAGGATCCTGTTTTAGAGCGGAGCGGAGTTTTAGAGCGGCGAATTCGAATCGAAAAGCGTTGAATGGGTCGACCCCCGTCTAAGTCGAACGAAGACCTGATTATGGTCGCCAGCAATTGGTGGATACAGGCGGCTCATAATCGCTCGGTGTGGCGGTCATTGGAGGAGGCCAATGCCTATATATAACCATAGACGTCTATGGGCTTATGTGGTGATGATGATGAAGACATGTAGTAGAGTTTTCGGAGAAATAAGTAACGTTAAAATGGATAGAAAATTGTCGCTTGTTAACGATAAAATCGTTATGATAGTAATCCTGATGGTGTTGGTGTTATCGTCATCATCAGCTTGTAGTAATCCAGTGCTGGATTCATATCCAGCACTAGATTTCTAACTGGATTTCTGGATTTAGGAGGCTCATGCCTCCTCCTTAAAACGGAGAGATTTTCCATAATTTCCACACTTGGCCGCCGTCTTGGAGAACGCAGTAGATTTTGACTGAATATCGGGATAACGCTACTGTCCATTATCCTGGTACACCCTTAAGCTGGTTGTGTCAGTGTCCACGGGGAGAAATGGAATGATACTATCACTATGCCAACGCCACAAAGGAAAATTAAAAATAGGATTGGTCTCACGTTATGAATATATCGACAGTGTAAATACGTAATTACCCTCATAGAGGAATTTTTCATTGCTTTATTATATTTTTTTTATTGCATATTTTATTGCATTATAATATACTTCAGCCTTTTAATTCTTTGAGCTATATCGTGACTCTGGTTTTCCTGCAGATTTCCTCATTACGGATTTCGTATTACAGGAAAACTCCGAGTATACTTTTCTACATTGTTTACTTAGTGACTTAGTAAGCATTCTTTTGAGGCCTAGACTTTACTAAAAACATGCACTGATTAAATAATTCAGTAATTCTCAACCGTGGTGCTGCGGCACTTTTGTGTGCCGCCAAATTTTTAGTGTGCCGTCAAATTTTAGAAATATATATATATAGTGAAAATTATACTAATAATAATTATAATAGTAAAAATCACAATAATAATATACTTTAGTAGCATTGTCATTTTTAAGACCAAATGTAAATGACATTATCAAAAAACATCAAGCTCAAATTTCTCATTAAAAGTATTCTCATCATTAACTTGTAATTAAACCCTAAATAAACGCACTGTTGTTTTTGTAGTACATATTATTTTATTTTACATTCAACTTTTAAAATTATCTTTTTCTTTGTGTGCCGTCAAATTTTGAAATCCTTTAAAAGTGTGCTGCGACAAAAAAAAGGTTAAGAATCACTGCCATAGTTGAATAACCTAGTTAAATACATTAGTAAAATATTCCCAGTCTTAAAGAATTGCGGTATCTTCAATGAGAAGATCCACACAGCCCAGTTGGATTTGATGAATGACCTCTAAGTTGGACTTACCTAGCTCCCATCCCATCCCAGGTATAAGTTTTCCGTCACAATTTTGTGAATAGAGCTCTATAATAATAACTACAAATTATCAAAACTGTTGCTTCCAAACACTAATTAACCCTTTCGAGAGCGTTGTTTATCTTTGATAAACTTCCATATATTCAAATATTGAACGAGGTTGTGGTTCAGCGAGGAATCGGGTCTGGCTCAAAGACCTTTACACACGGAGTGCTAATTAGTAACCGGATCCAATGTTTGATTTAGAAACTTTCGTATCTCGTCCGTTCATTGTAGTTAACAATTAATTATATTTAACAGGAGTCTGGGACTTTTAATGAGAGATCGGATTCGGAATGAATTGATACGGCAGAGAGCCGGAGTGGATTAATAGCCGAATTACAGCTAATTTAGCTTGGAGACGTTTTGTGTTTTTAGTACTGTAATTAGATAAATAAACATTTTGTTTTTATTTTGTTTTTTTTTTACGTAGCTATTTAATATTTTGCATATTAAAGAACGTAATTTAATATGTATAATTAACTTCTAACGCTACTTTTAGGTCACTGACGCGAGAGTGCGCGGCACGTGGTAGCTAGCGTAAACTGGTTTATTCCGGTTTTAGTCACTGCGCGTACAAACACTACTACAAACACAAAAACGTCTCCAAGCTGATTTATCTGTAGTATTCTGAAGCCATTATGCTGATATTAGTCGTACAAAAGGCGAGTATCGAAGTAAATGGCGGTAGAACCATAGTAATCCGAGTATAATTTTTATTTTAAATACTATTTTAAATATATTTATAGATACGTAAATAATACACTATATTAAAAAAATAAAAGATACTTACATATATAAATATCTTTCATTTTTAAATAAGGATCTTTTATTTTTTTAATATAATTTATTATTTATGTATCTATAAATATATTTAAAATAGTAAAAAACTAACACAGATTGTGTTTTTTTTAATATTTTTATGTCCTCAGATGTTTTATTTTAAATAGAGATTTTGTTATTTAGGCACGAAAAAGTATAATAAAATTATTTCATCATGGCGAAAAAAAAAATGACAACTATTGATTTTTTTAATTCTGGAGACTTACACAAATTGATCTAGTTCCAAACTATGATTCCCTGTATCTTGGATACTTGATAACGATATACATACTTATATAGATAAATACAAGATATAAATAGATGAATACGTTCATGACTTGGGTTCAAATATTACACAGGTTGCCCCTAGCGCGATTCGAACCCGGGACTCTTTGGCACAGAAGTTAGGGTCACTGCCACTCAGTCGTCATATCAATTCGAATTTCATTCGCGAATCATCTGTGAATATATCTGTGAATCCATCTATGAATGTTTTCAGACAGATTGTTATTAATGGATCGACCCGATTATAAAACTAAGTTAGAAATAAGTAAACTAGTTACTTCACTCGATAATATCTGCAATCCATTTACGAGTTAGGATCAGATAAGTGTTGATTAAATACTGTCTGTATAACTCCCTATTGCCAGAGGATCTGTTTGCGTGGTAATTGAATAAAGTTTCTTATTTTGTTTTATTTCAACTAATTGATACATACATACACTCACTTTGTGCATTGGTGGTTTAGTGGTTTTAGACACGGCTTACGATCGAAGGGTCGTAGGTTCGATTCCCGGTCCCGTACCACTGAGTTATTATTTGTAATTCATGTACGGTCTACATTGTAGACACCAATGTACATAACGGAGAAGGAAAACATCGTGAGGAAACTTGCATGCTCGCATGAGTGTGTGAAGTCTACCAACCCGCACTAGGCCAACGCGGTGGACTACGGCCTAGCCCCGCTCCTGATCAGTCAGGAGGTCTGTGCTCCTGTAATGGATGATTAAATTGTATGGGATGATGACATTGTATCCTTTATTCGAATAATCATTATTAATTATTAATGAACAGATTCACCTTCCTCTGGGTCGGTCGCCTTACAGTACCCTGGCCGCGAGGCTGGAATTAATAACGCCAGGTAGCGGAAGCCCTTCTATACTTACAATCATAACTTGACAATCTGCATAAGTTAATTTGTATGAACTATAACTTAAACACACTGTGACGCCTGTACCAGTTGTTAAACTGTAGTTTTATTTGCAATAACCCTAAGTTTTGTATGTTATTAGACGACCTCGTGAACTTGTGTGGGTTGTGACGTCCACTTTGCTCGCGTGGGTAAGAGGTTGTATCCATTAAATGTACAATAAACGATTTTATTAAACTGTCTAGCCGAAGGGCAGGGAGTGCTTAGTCTTTTAGCCTGTCCGGCAAATAAACTTATGTATACGGGTAAGCGACCCCGGCCTCCCGAGCTACTACTGTCTCTTCCTACTCCTTCCGAGATACTAGTATCCTATATCCTATAGTCCTTTTTCTAAATTCCATATTCCTTGCTCAATACACCTTTCCTACCTTATCATTTTTCCTTTCCTCTCCACTAACCAGTGGGTACGCAATGAGGAACTTTAACACTTTTGAACTTTATAAAATGACGGCATCGTGGATCGCCACCCGACACGTCTCGTTGCCCACGGGGGCGAAATGTGGGACAGCCACTTTACTGTATTTAACGATCGTAGTAGGCGGAAAGAAGTGGTCTATACCTACCCTAATGGGAAAGAGGCGTGACTACATCTATGTATATAGTACTCGCTTTTGCCCGCGGCTCCGCCTGCGTGAATGTCGGTTTTCCGCTATATGCGACATTCCGACACAATCATACATTTATATAAAAAACCTATGAACCACTTTTACTTGACGTCTCGTACCTAAACGGTGACTACTAAAACAGGGATTAAGCTGTATCTTCAATTCTACTGGACCGATTTTGATAAAATATGCCGCATTAATTAAGCTGGATAATAGTACCTTTAAGACTGTAATGGTTTCAAAATCTACCCGTTGATTTTTGTGTGAAGCCCGAACAAAAAAACAAACATCGG
>WUAW01014323.1:11601-21901 GCA_017165845.1 Thaumetopoea pityocampa | reverse complement strand
CAAAAATTTGGGCCTGAAGAAATTAAAACTCGAGATTCATTAGCTCAGGAAGCAGGATCACTATCAATGAGACAATAAGTCATCATAAAATATATTATATTTGTACATATAGCATTGAAGCCAATTTTACAAAACATTTTATGGATTAGACTGACGGAGCTGACCCAGTGACCTTACTCGGTCTGCTTCAAATTTCAAAATATGCAAATGCATATTAGCAAATGGTAAATAATAAAACCAAGTAGATTAAATAAATATTTAATCTACTTGGTTTTATTATTTACCATTTGCTAATAATTATCATAAACAATCCTTGAGATCATATAATTAAGTCTCGGATATGAAAACAACTATAAAAATGTCTCCTCATTATCATATAGACTAGTGAAACCCCATCTGAAAGTAATCTCACATATCGCTGTACCTTCTGAAACAATGGCTGTCTTAGTGAACGAGTTTAATATGTGTTACATGGACTTTAAGCACACTACTGTGGACGAAACTACCCTCATTTAAAACTGCGGAAACTCATTAAATTTTAATATAACTTGAATTAACTTATACTTCATATCCAAATATAATTTTGTCTATTTCCTTAATTTCAGCTTTGTGTAAATGATAAAGTAGATATAGGAAAGTTTGTGTAGTAAATAATTTCAAATCTAAACTCTATACATAATTATCATCATTATATCAGCCCTTAGACAGCTGCTATGAACCGCCTGCCTCCACCAAATGCTCGTAACCTTTTTAGGTCAGAGGTCCTCTTAGGTTAGGTTAGGTTAGGTTTCGGTTAAACTCACACCACGCTTTCCGTTTCAAGAGCGCTACTCCAACGCTTTAGGACTCCAACGTCTATTGATTCTGTGAGCTACGTGGCACCACTCAACCTTCCCACTTTGTCATCCTTTAATAGCTCTTTCCATATCTTATTGCTTGCTGAGTAACCTTGACTTTTCTTATGGGGCACATAATCAATGGCCATATCTCAAATCCGTAGGTTATCGCAGGAATTCGCACTGATCGAATACCCTGGTCTTAAAGCATTACGGTATTTTTGACAGGAAGATGTCACGTAATTCTCCAAAAGCTGCCGAGCTAGAAACAGTGACTAACCTCTTCCTCGAAGTGGGATATACGTAATCCAACTTTGAGAATAGAGCCCGCTAAGACTATTGAATGGGTTGGAATATGTATATTATTCATAATTTTGGCTTCTTCGTGTTCATTTTTATGCCCATCTATTGAGAAACCCAATTGAGATCTTGGAGTATTTTGCTCAGGACTGTCAGCAATCCTGCCATTATCATCGGCAAATTCAAGATAAGAGATATACTTGCCATTAACAATGATGCCTAGTTCGTTCCAATCCAGCAGCTTAAACACATAGCTTAAGCAATTTTGGAGAGATAACCTCTTCTTGTGTTACGTCACTAATTCTTTCCTTTTATAGAGAAGGCCCTTGTCCAGCTATGGACTTCCTAGGGCTGTTGATAATTTACTTATTTGTAAGGATATTTGCGTTCAAAATTTTAAGAAATTTTAAGGTGTGCTGTGCTAATTTCGACAATTTATTTAATAGTCCGCCTTTAATTAGTAATTAGTTCACATTTCAACAATTAAAACTTCGTTTACATTATAGTAGCAATCTATGAAAGCATATATTGATATATTATATTTTATTTTATGGTGTATTTTTTATACACAAATTATATATAATTAATATCTTTAAAAAATAAATAAAAGATACTTAATATATAATGGTGGGCGTGTCAAAAAAAAAAAAAAAAAAAAATATATATATATATATATATAAGTATCTTTTATTTATTTTTTAATATAATTAGTTATGTATATAACTATAAATATTTTTAATATCTTTATAACAAAACGTCTCTACATATTTACAAGTACCAAGAAAAAACTCAAAAGCACGATAAAGGCAGTATAATGAACTGTTTAAATAGGATCTTCCAACTTATCCAACAAAAAACCTATCTATTAAAATAGAACCGTTCAAATTAGTTTAGCTAATACAATATATAAAGTTATATGTGAAAATCGTTGAATACCAGTAAAGCATATATTTAAAGTCAGTTAAAAAAATGAAGCATGTTTTTAAGAGACAGAGATAAAATTATTTACTTTTAAATTCCATAAGACAAAGTCTCATGATATCCGGTTAAAAGCTAACATTGTAGTACAAAAGCCGTAATGTGAGATCTAGTAGAAAGAAATTTCCGCGAGACTTATAAGAAAAATTAAGAACACAGCTCAGGAATCCTCCTTTAATACTGTGTTTACTTTGTAGCGAACCTGGATAATATTATTTATTAAATTTTCTATGTGTAGACAGTACCTGCTTCCTCACAAATTGTCTGTAAACGTGAAGACTCGACAAGAATACGACAATAGACAACGAATTGGAACCCGAGTGGGTGCACACTTATCTTAGGACTCGGGGACAATCAAATTTGTGTTTAAGTTAAAACAGAACATATTTATTAAATTAAATTATTATTACTGTCTTACATAAAGGGTGTAGTGTAATTAATGGATAACCCTTTCCCTGCGGGTAAACAACATCAGAATTGATCCGATAATTAAAATATATATTTAGTAAAAGTATCATGATTTTTGAATGTACTACAATTTTCGTAAGGTTATTTAAGAAAGAAAGAAAAAAGAAAGAAAGAAGAACGAAAGAAAGAAAAAGGAAAGAAAAAATATTTATTTTTGTCAACGGATAAGTACATAAAGAAATTACAGAAGTAAAATACTGTGTGAGACAGAAATTCGTCCATGTCTTAGGTGTTGCTGCGGCTAAGATGCATGCAACGCGGGTATTCTAATAGGGCCGGAGAGAGATCACGATATGCAACCGACAGATACGTATATAAACATATACAAATACACACAAATAAACGTTCACATTTATACGCTTACATATACACGTTTATACATACACTCACACACACATACATAAAATTATGCACATATACACAAAAACCTTGTCCCGAAATTTATTAAAAACGATTAAAATGAGATAAAAACAAAATCGATAAGTCAACATTATAACAATTATCGATTAATATAACCTGTAATTTTAAGAGATGAAGTTTATAGATACACTTAAACGAATCTATTATAACTATTTTCAGGGTACAAATAGGTGGCAGCAAATCGCAAAAGCATTTTGGAACGAAATCAAATATTGTTAAATTCTATTTTTTCATATTTGATAGAATAATTTATAATATAATAAAAAAAATGTGGTGAACTATCCCTTTTCCTCTCCCAGACATGACTATTTAAATATTTTGTTAGTTTTTTGTGTATGTACTTGAAAAATCCGCAAATATTCTATTGGATCCAATATTTTGCATCGTTAGATACTTATGTATATATAATGTAAAACGTTAAAAAGATTAGATTAAAAATATTTCGAAACACCGAGCGTGCCAAAGAAATATACATACATACTCATACACTCGAAATACATAACCCTCCTTCTGGCGCAGTTGGGTAAAAATTGAGTCAACTACCCTATTTTTCGCATATAATGAAAGTATTCTTAACACGTTAAATCGCAACCCGTAAAATTATTCACCACATTACCCTCAGGTTATATGCGGAATGTGTAGTCAATGTGTTCGCTACTTCCATCTGGCACACGGCACACAACGTTGGAGGATGGAGGAAATCAATCACAAATCGTGTTGCCACCCGAACATTCCGAAGTAATACAATTTGTTAGCTGCCAATATTTCTGTGATGTTGTTTACGCAATGTTGTATGTTTGTCCTACAATTCCACATGATGGTAAGTGGCGATGTAATCTAGGGTGGTAAAACATTAGCTTAATATAAAACTTTTTTAACAAAAAACAAAACCAACATAGAAAATCTACTCTAAAAATGCACTAAAAGTAAAAAAAATAATAATCGCGTCATTCATTTACTTCAGTTAATTGAATATCGCAATAAATTTACTACGACAATAATATATAACGATTGCTACTTTTGGAGTCGGTGCCAGCCTAAATACGTTAAGACAATTCTAAGCAAGAAAAAATCACAATCGAGTATAATTAGAGATGTATACCTATGTTACTTTTTTATACCTATGTATATTTGTAAAGGTTTACAGGTGACATCGAATCCAAAAATAACAATAATTGTATATTATTGTCGTAGTAAATTGATTGTGATATTCAATTAATTGAAATAAAATTAATATTTTTTCTTTTTTTTTACTTTTTAGTGCATTCTTAGATTTTTTGATGTTAGTTTTGTGTTTTGTTAAAAAAGGTTTATTTCTTGCTTTTCAGTGAATATTACGTTCTATATGTAACTTGTTTATCAAGTACGAGTATGAGTAGACCTATTAAATGTGCTGCCTGTGTGAAAAAGCGCTGTTTAAATGATAGGAGCATAGAAAGGTAAAAATGCCTATCTCAAGGAAAGGAATCAATGCTTATCTCAGAAGGAAATCCACATCCAAATCAATTTCAAAAGAGACTAGTAACATGCATGAAAAGGGACTTTCCGAAATGCGAGCTTATTACCATATGCCTGTTTTATATAGTTATTTACTAAAAAGGATTATACCGTTAAAATATCGAAAGTCACGCCCACCGTCTCATATTAATTCGCAATCGTCTTTCCAACAAAACGCAAAATCAACGCGCCCACCGTCACAGCTTGGTCCACAAGCGTCTATCCAACAAGACGGAAGATCAACGTGCTCACCGTCTCAGCTAGATTCATGAGCATTTATCCATGACACGGAGGAGCACCGTGCTCACGCTCACCGTCTGGGCGACGGTGCATCTCATGACACCATTAAACCTAAACACGCCTAGTTTACTTTATTTTATGACAAGTTCCGGCGTCTATCTTCCCTATTCGTGCTCCTTGTGGTTAAGGAGTTCGACTAGAAGTACTACGTAATCTTGGATTGCCAAAAACCTACCAATACCTCAGTTACTGCACATTTTTCTATTCTATTTTCAGTAGTTTCCTGGTATATTTTCGGAATCCAGGGTCCAATGCCCATAAAAATTAAATCTAACCCCATTGAAAAACTCCTTTTTCTGATAAAAAAGAACTAAAATTGGTTTATAAATGACGAAATTATGAGGTAACGAATATGAAAAATATAGAATCAAATTGAAAACCTCCTCCTTTTTTGAAGTCAGTTAAAAAACCTATTCACTCTTGTCTTAAAGACAACTACATTATAATCGGACGGAAATACTGACGCAGGAGACCATTTCAGTCTTTGGCTGCTCGTTTTATGAACGTAGAAGCAAATCGCTTCGTACGGGTGGCAGTGATGTCTACGAGGTAGGGTTGATAGCCCGCCGTGCGCCTAGTGGTCCGATGGTGAAAGAGGGATGGAGGAATTAAATCGTGTAATTCCTGCGCACACTCTCCAAAATGTATCCTATCGAACACTGAAAGATTCAATAATTCAGCTAATATCATCATCATCACTAGCCTGTGGAAGTCCTTCACTGGACATGGAGCTCGTCCTTAAAAAGGACAGATTTGTCACAATCCCCACGCCTGATATTCCTCTTGGAGGGAGCGGTAAATTTTGATTGCATGACAGAATAACGCTGTCTCTTGTCCTGGTACATCCCTCCGCTGGTTCTCGCAGCACTCCCGTGAAGAAATGGAATGACGCTATTATTATGCGCCACACAGTAAATATTCAACTAATCTTAAATCGCTTCATACATTTTTAAGATGAGAAAGTGTTTTCGGCCAATTGGCTGCGTGTGTATTGACCCAGTGTTCTGTGATAAGGGTTACCGAAGTCCAAGTCCCGATAGACGCAAACTTTGTGTGATAAACACGAACTTTTGCAATCGAACCATGAGTTCATGTTATTGTTTTTATTTAGCTCTAAATACAAGATTGTCCTATTTATACCAACCCGCATTAGCCCGACGTGGTAAACTAATGTCCCTCCTGATAAGGGAAGTTCCGAGCCCCTGTAGTGGGGACTAATATGGACTGGGGATGAATGATAAACAAGAAAATTTAGTGATGGTCTAGTCATGCAAGACCCCATTTGGAACTGTGGGTTTAATTTCGATTCCTTACCGCGGGGTTATTTCAAAATCATGTGCGGTCTGCATTGTAGTATGAAGGAAAACTTTTGAGGAGACCTGCATGATCGCATCAGTGTATGTAGATTGCAAACCCGCACTAGGCCAGCATGGTAGACTACGGTTTAATATCTCTCCTGATTATCCTATGGGGATGAATATGGACTAATAACTAATAAAAGAAAATTTATATATATATATATATATATATATATATATATATATATATATATATATATATACGCGCGCGCGGGCGCGCGTGTGTGTGTGTGTGTGTGTGTGCGCGCGTGCGTGCGTGCGTGTGTATGTGTGTGTGATCTACCGTCTGCGTCCCTGTGATGGGTATAAAAATGACTGAAAATTATGTGAATGGATGATAAAAAGTCCCACTTTCAGCGATATGTATGTGATATTAACCACAATATTATTATAAATATAATCCGACCTTATTCTGAAACTATATCCAAAATTCGAAGTAAGTTTTAAAACAAGCGAAGTGAAGATTTTTTTGTGGAAATGGTTAAGTATCGTTTCATTTTATAGGAAACTTTATATAAGTGAAATCGCTTAAAAGAGCTCCGCCGCGCGTAAAAATCCTGTTGGAACTATTTAATTAAAAATAGTTCCAACAGGATTTGAAGGCCCGCGAGTATTTTTTATTCGCACTCTCAGTTACTTGGAAATTATTTACTTGCACTTTCAGTACCTCCATGAGTATCATGGTTACCGGGCTTCTGTTCTTAACACTTATATTCATATCCATTTAAATTCTTCTTATACATACATACTATCCAAAATGGCAACAGCCTCTGCAAGAACTTGCACCATGTGTAGGTAATTACATTGTTAGTGTTAGGTTATTGGACTGGCTGTCGACAGCTTTGGAATTCTGGAATTAAGTAAGCCTGATTCTTTCCAATGTTTTTTCACAAAATTTGGAGATCAACGGAAGCGTCATTGAAGCCCATAATTTTAGCCACAACAGGAAAAATTGCAAGCCACCAATCCCAAAGCCGAAATAGTTTATACTATCTCGACAATTCCTCCGGTCTTCCGCGAATGGCTGAGGTGGGGAATCGATGCTGTCACAGGTACTCTTAGGGCACGGGTGCTTTAGGAGGTGTCAGTGTCAGTTCTGTGATTGCCGAAGAGCTATTAACATAGCCCAGTACATGCTAGATATCCAGCGTGGAAGGATGAGTGGTAAAACATGGTCATCACGTCAGAGGCACAACAACTGTCGCTCTCAGGCGTAATCTAATATATGATCGAGAGCAAGAATTTTTGGAAGGTCATCCCTTCATTTGGTGAAGATGTGACGTCTGCTAAAGAGGAGACGGGGAGAATTCGGGAAGCAGTGAGTCTGCTGCCGATTCGCCAGAGACGCAAGTATTTAGCTGAAATATATATACGAAAATGTGGACCTGGGGCCACCATAATTTGAACCTGTGGACAATGAAATGGGCAATTCACCGCCTAACTAGAAGCAGGCCAAGAAGACAGATGCGTATGTCTGCCCCAAAGAAGAAAGGGAGATGTAATTTTATCAAAAGACACGAACCGGTCCAAAGCCCACCGAAGCCGTGGCAGAATACTTACGTGATCATACGGCTTCTTTTTGTGATGTGCTTTACATAGCCTCCGTGAGGAATGCAGCAGACTTTCCCCCAGTTAACAAAAAAGAAGGTTTCATAACATCTTACTAGACATAGATTATAAAATGTTGTGAGATTTATATTTCCAATTAACGCGTATGACATTAAATTAAAGGTATTCCAATTTAATAATATAGTCATTATCATAGTTGTTACACTAGCGGTAATTCGAAAAACAATAAAACCTATCTGACAAGCGACATAAAACGGGCCGAGGTTGGCAATGGCCCATAAAATACCATTAAACGCTTTGCGGTACCCTTGCTTTGCAGTTAAAACAACAATGTTAGAGCCACCGCACACCGGATAGACTTTTTAATGGCTCAGTCTTCTAAAAGAGTAGTTTTCCCGGAGCCTATAAAATGTAAGTCGCGTCCTTTTAGAACTGTTTAACACGCAAAGCCTTTTCACAGGTAAAAAATATTTGTCAATATTCTCGTATCTACTTATTTATACTTCATAGACTAATGGCACAGAAGCGGACTTAATGGCTAAGGCGTTCTCTACCAGTCGACCTACATTACATAAATTAAGTAACTGATGTGAAATAAAGGAGTATAAAACAGATACTAATAAATATATACATACAATCACGCCTTTTCCCTGGTCCTTCGGGGCGGAATCGAACGTATCGAAATACGTAGTTCTTGGGTTGTCATAAACCTACCAATATCTCGATCACTAAACATTTTTCTATTCGATTTTCAGAAATTTTCTGGTATATCTTCGGAATCCAAGATCACACAAAAGTAAAATGGGACCCACTTGTGAATGTTCCCTTTTTAACAAAAAAAAAATAATTTTTAAAATTGGTTTATGAATGATAAATTTATGAGGTAACAAACATAAAAAATACACCCGAATTGAGAACTTCCTTCTTTTTTGAAGTCGGTTAAAATTATTAAACTAGGATTCCCTCTACAATAGGTACTAGACAACGATATACATACATACTTATGTAGATAAATACAATAAATAAATAGGCAAATACCTCCATGACTCGGATACAGTTTTGCTGATTAAACAGTTTATCCCTATCAGGGTTCGAATCCTGGACTCATTGGCACAGAAAGCTGGGTCGGCGCCACAGTACAAATCAATCGCCAAAATGTTTAAAAATATTTAAAAATATTGCTGAATTGGCAGTCAAACTATCTAAAAATAAGGTCCAACTCACAAAATTATATGAGAACTAGCTTTTGCCCGTGGCTCCACCCACATGAATATCGGTTTTCCTCTATATATTCCTATATAATCCCAAAACAATCATAAATTTATATAAAAAGCCTTAGAACCACTTTTACTTAAGCTCTCGTAATTTAACGACGGGCACTAAAACAAGGGATCAAGCTGTATCATCAGTTTTACTGGACCGATTTTGATGAAACATGTTGCAGTATTTAATTAGAATAGTACTTTTAAGACTGTAATCGTTTGACCTAAATTTACCCAATAGTTTATGCGTGAAACTCGAACAAACAAACAAACACCGACGGATTTGGTTTCAGAAGCCCTTAAGTGGATTTGAAAAGTCATTTTAAAATATCTTTGATTTATAAAAATTCACATTTAACAATTTTATAATAGTATAGATTAGGAGGAAAATTAATACTAAGAAGCATCCTCCAAGAGAGAGACGTGTGTATTTCCGGCTGGGTCCTGACGGAATTTGACGGATCATATCACATCCGGAGCGTCAGCTTGACACCCCCTTATCCTTAATTTCTAATGTTTATTCGCTCATTTCGGTTCTAACGCATTTGTTCTGCCATTCAGTGGCAGGAAATGATTTATTCGTACATACTATCAATATAATATTATATTGTTTTAAAAAAGTCAAGTTCGTAGCACCCTTAATCGACGAAAATGTATGAAAAGATGTATGGATGTGAATGAGGCGCGAGAGGTGTGTCAGGTTCGTACTATGTGACGAATTATGGTATCAACCTACCCTTATGGGGTACTGGCGTGAATTTATATTATAAAATCGTAAAGGTTGAAACTTTACATTTGAGTTTTTTTGCAACAATAGTTAGGGAGGCCGGTAAAAAGCAATGGAACTCAAATTGCTATTTTTAAAACTAATCTCTATTTGTGTTTATTACCTTGTCACAAGAAAATGGCGGAAGGGATTTAAAACAAATCATAAATACGTAGATATACAATTATCGTGTTGCTTGCACACAACATAAGAATTGGTTTATTTTTTTATCAAAATCAGTCGAGCGAATCATAAAGCACAGCTCGAGTCCTCCGTTGTATGAAGTTGCATAAAAAGGTCTCTGTTAAAAAAAATGATCCTAACTATGGTTAAGACTATGGTTAGAACTACTTTAGTAGTTCTGTGATCCTAATATAAATACCTAAAGACTTAAATGAAGCTTTTTTATTGTTGTAATGGAACGTTTTAAAGTTTATCTTGAAATGAAAATAATTTAAAAAGAATCATCATCATAATCATCATTTCAGCCCGTCGCTGTCCACTGCTGAACATAGGCCTCTCCAATCGAATTCCAGTGCGACCGGT
>WUAW01014318.1:5582-17909 GCA_017165845.1 Thaumetopoea pityocampa | reverse complement strand
GAGTCGTCGTTCGTTACCCGAGTGTGCTAAAATTTCTATGGCTCTCAGTTTTATTTAAATTTTACTTAAGTCAAAATAGTGCTAGGGTAGAATTAATAGCAGTTTCTTTGCCTGCACTTCTATCCACGGGAACTATATAGCGATTATGGAAGCGTACTTTTTTCAAGATAATAAATAACCTATGTCATTTATTGCCTCTGTTAATTTAAAATATAACGTTATTCCCTCACTTCGATTTTTCATAATAGAAGGAAAAATTATGAAACATATTTTGCTTTTATAATGGTGGGGATGTCCATCACTTACGTCATATCTACATCTATTGTGAATTTCATAACAATCGGTTCAGCTGTTTCTGTGTGATTGTGTAACAGCAAACATTGGAACTTTTGTTGTTCTGAAGCCCTTTTTTATAAAGCACTTTTTGGGTAATGCAATGTTTGTAGAGTTATTAGAATATCAATTATTCGATTTTCTATAGATATGAGCGCGAAAATGTCTACATAGGTGAAAATGTCTCTGTTTTTATTTGTTATCTTTTGCTAAATTACTAAAAACCATTGATATTTGCCATTGAAACGGCTATGAAACATCACCATCATTTTAATGCGAAAAAAGCTGCGTGTTATAACTGACCAATTTTTTTGTCATTCTAATATTATAAATGCGAATGTGAGTATGTTTGTTGCGTTTTTACGCCTTAACTACTCAACCGATCATCATAATATTTTGTACACTTATTGTCAGGGATATAGAAAAGGACATAGGGTACACTCTGTATTGAAAAAAAAACTGTTCCCAAGGAATAGAAGTAATTGTATTTTCAACGGTCTCTAACACGAATTTAAGGACATCGACGTGAGCAAAGCCGCAGTTAAAAGCTAGTATTGTTTATATACCAAAGTAGAGACATTTTAATGTCTATATTATTATATTTAGATTGATTTATGAGTCAACGTGAATCGTAAAATTGTCTTCTTTTTTATTATTAAAATTAATATATATTTAGTCAATACTAGTATAAAATTGCTAAATTTGAAAGTTTGAACTTTCTAAAATTAAAGAATTTTAAAAACAAACTACTCAGATCGACTAATTAAGGGCTTCTGAATCCAAATCCGTCGATGTTTGTTTGTTTTTGAGCCAACAAGTAGATTTTAGTTAAACTATTACAGGCTTAAAGGTACCATTCCGACTTAAATACTGCGGCATATTTCATAAAAATCGGTCTAGTAGAACTGAACATACACCTCGATCCCTGTCTTAGTAGCTGCCGTTACGGTACGAGAGGTCAAGTAAAAGTGGTTCTAAGGCTTTTTATATAAATCTATGACTATGTCTGGATTTCTCATATAGCGAAAAACCTACATTCATGCAAGCGGAGCCGCGGGCAAAAGCTAGTAACTGAATAAAGCTGGTCATTTGTAACGTTATATATACGTAATAACTTTGAAAAAAAAATTAAGAATATTGTGTGGCCGCCTTTGCAATGTTACAAGTGTCAAATTTGACCTATTAAAATGCCTCTAATATAAACTGGGCAGATGAAGAGCAACAGCTAGTTCGTAAATAAAATCTTATATCATATAATAAAGTATCAAACGTTTGTTATTTTTTGGCCCGTAAAATCAGAATTTCATTTTTGCACACATCTCACCATGCCGTATGTTCACTGGGCGGCCCAAGGGACTACATATAATAGTTATTAAATTGAGTAATATATCGACTAATGAAAGGTGATATGTGCATAAACGACATTTTGGTCGTATGCTACTTAAAATTGTCAGCTTTTTCAAATACGCTTCCTCCCATGGCTCTACAATGATTTTTTTGTCACTTATGCCCATGTAAAAAACTCAATCAATTGATTGATCTAATTTATATATTTTTCTGCCGGAAAGAGAAAAAAAATAAATAAATATATTTCTATAGCGTTGTCTATGATTGAATTGCAGTCATGTTTTTATTAATTTCTAATTAAATTTCTTTTATTTCAAAATTTTTTGGGGAATTATATGAGTCCTATGGGATATATTTAAGCATAAAATATATAGTCCATCCGAAAAAACTGCGGTTTCAGCTGTAATGCATCTATAATGTGTATAATTTTTGAATACTTTTGAAAACGGTTTTGTTTACGCAAACAACAAAAGCAGTAAATATAATTTATCATGATGCTTATATAAATAAGCCTGAAAAAGCAGTATGGAAGAATCGGCGTGCTTACCTTTTTACAGCGAGCCAGCGCTATAATGGTGATCAGGTTTCCAGGGATGCCGACCAGCATGAACAGCATGCAGCTGATCGAAGCAAACGTCAGAAGAACCTCAGGATAGTCTTTAAACAAGACCACTTTAGCCAAGTCAGCATCGGACGCATATTCGCTTAAGCCTATGGGTTTACTGAAGTTAGTTATATCACTCATATTACCCACAATCACTGTTCCACCGTTCGACTCACCCATTCTCGATAAATACTTGTGTTAGATTTCAATAAACACGTCACTTCTATACAAACATTTAGTTCCAAATGAATAAGAATTGACTTAATTATTAAATATACTATTATACTATTGTTTTATCCTTAATGAGTCAATTTTAACCGTGGTCTGGTAATTTACACTGCAGTTACAATACAATATGGAGTATTTCTGTAATGTTTACTCAATTCCCGACATTTTTTGTTTAACAACGTCACCAGTGAATCATTACACATATACATATATAAATGTAGGATAAGTTGTGAGATATGAATAATTTCATAGCACAACATGAGTACAATTATCGTGAAACATATCATACGCGTATTATGAAATACTGTCCTTAATTTTAAACTGTGTACAATTTTACTTAAAACTTTGTTATCCCTCGTAAGCACAATCAGGGACGGTTCGTGGTTAATATACGTCTACGCAATATTGGATTGTTCTTACACCAGCTCAAGTCACGACAGTACATGAGTCTATCCTATACACATGCACTTAATTGTTCACATTCAGGTGTTATTCAGGCCGTCCAGCGGTCCACAACTAGTCACGGCGGGCGCTTCTCCGATGCGCCATCGCCGGGTGATTGTCACGCCCATTTCCTGCACATCAGCAGGTTCTTGTACGCCTGACGGTACTCACTTGACATCACGACGTATATTATCGGATTTATACACGTTGTCAAATATATCAGGATATAGCCAGCGATGTTTGCAGCTGGGTGTGATGTGAACTCGCGAAATATCTTCGTCAACGTTATTGGTAAATAGCACACCCAGAATGAGAGCATGATTGCCATTATCATTTTCAGCAGCTTCCTGTCTTTTGGAGTGAGCCGTGGTGGTCTGACCGCAGCAGGTGAGCGTCGCAATGCAACAGCTGCTTGTCGAAGCCGCTTAGTCGTCTCTCCAGCACTTGGTGTTCTCGGTTTATCGAGAGCGCATTCTTCATCGTGTCCATCTAATGTGTCTACTCCAGACGATGACGACCGTTCTGGAGCTGGTGTTGGTGGACAGTGTATTACGGGAGGTGCAAGTAACGCCCTACGGGGTGGAGCATTATGGATTATTCCATTTTCTGGTCCGGGAGAACGTTCTAAAGCAGTGGAAGCAGACCCGACAGCGGAATCTTCTAATCCTGCTCTGGCACGTCCTCTCGCAGGCGCTCGGGATTTTCTTGCGGCTTCTCGAACTATGCAGAATATTCTTGCGTAACATATGAATATCGCCAAACACGGTAGCATGAATGCTCCGACGAAAAGAAATTCTTTTGGCGATCTGTTGTTTCTGTCGGGAAGTATCGAGCAGGATCCAATAGTTGGATCCAAACCGAACCTCCCCCACTTCTCTAGCCATGTCGCTATGAGTGCTCCGAAGGAGAACGCCCACGTGCTTGCAACCATGACTGCTAAATATCCACGTCTATACAACCTGTCAAAGAAAACAATACCCGTTTAGTAAATAATTTAAAAACATTCAAAATTTAAGTTCCAATTCAAATTCATTTTGTTTTTAAACAAAAATTATAGTAAGTTTTACTGTTTGTGCCCAAGTAGGTCAACCTGGGTCTTAGGAATCTAAGATGACAGCTATTATAATATTTATATTAGATAAAATAAAAAAAAAACTTTATTATAAAAACAAATTAAATTAAATTATCATTGGGTAAACATAAAAGTTTTCGAAGAATTCTAATGCTACGGCTACACTGCCGTGATGTGGCAATAATTATGGTTATAATTAAAACATATTCCATATTCCTTGCTCAGTACACCTTCCCTACCTCAACCTCTTTCCTTTCTTTCCTTTTCGTGGGAACGAAATTAAGAACTTTAACGTTTTAGGACCTTAAAAAAGGTGGCGTCATGGTTCGCCACCCGACACGTCTCGTTTCCCGCGGAGGCGAAAAGTGAGCTACCGGTAGCCACTTTGCACGTAGCAAGTGGAAAGAAATGGTCTCTACCTACCCCAATTCTTCGGTAGTATAGTGGTCAGTATACCCGCCTGTTTCGTGGGAGACCGGGGTTCGATTCCCCGCCGGAGAGCCAGGGAAAAAGGCGTGAGTGTATGTATGTATGTAATTAAAACAATACCTAGGTGTAGTCACGATTTATGGCTATAATTTTACAGTGCCAATTAATATGGCATATGGCGGTAGGCTCGGGTTTTTGAAATTATTCTAATCTGAAACACGTTTATGGGATACACGACAGAAGAATCATAGAAATCGGGGTGTACAAAGTGATGCTTGGCCTCGAATCAAATAATGTTTATCATTTCCAAGTACCATAGATGATTTATACCATAGATGATTTATACCATAGATGATTTGCTTCTACCTCCATCTTGAAAAATAATATATTTTACTGCCTAGTTCATTGTCATATTTAGGTAAACTGTAGTGTAACCGCACCAATTCACGCGGTAATTGAAGCGATAATTTAATGTCATTTTATGTATATAATGACGGTAATTATGGCAGTAATAGGCGGTAGACAGTAAAAGTAGTGTGGACGTAACATAAGAGAGCGATAACAAAATAAGTGCAGTCGACGGGTTATATGAAACGTTTTAGACAAACAGACTGACTCACCTTCCGTTAGTATATGTTACTCTGCTTAATACTATTTTTTTATTGTACTGTTTCTTCGAACTATGCGGTTCTTTGATTGTGTATATTGTAAAGTTTCATTGAGGTAGTATTGTAGTAGGTATACGAATGGTAACAAAGTGCGCCATCTCTTGTTTGCATTTATCAGTTGCCTAACAGTCGTTAAAGAGGGTTGCGTTACATTCCACGTACGTGGATGCACTTAATATTTGAATATGTGGTAACGAAACATTACATTATATTTTCTATATCTTAGGACATAAAAATATAAAAACACAATCTGTGTTACTTATTTGTTATTTTAAATATATTTATTATTATATACATAACTAATTATATTAAAAAATAATAAATAAATAAAAGATACTTATATATATATAACGCCCACCATTATATATATATAAGTATCTTTTATTTATTTATTATTTTTTAATATAATTAGTTATGTATATAATAATAAATATATTTAAAATAACAAATTTTCTATATCTTGTATTTTTTTGTTTTTTTTTTGTATTTGTGTGCAATAAAGAACACGCTATTCCATTCCGTATCCTATTCTATAATTATAGAATAGAATACAGTACCTTTTATTGCATACAAATAGAAAAAAAAATACAAACATAAAAAAAATGAGAAATAGTGTACATTGGGCGGTCTTATCGTAATATAACGATCTCTTCCGGACAACCTTTGGATGGATATGATGTATAACTAGATATGGTGGTGCAATTGTACTGTGCATATTTATTTAAATGATATATTATAATAAAACAAAAATAATATAATATATAAATATACTAACATACATAAATAATATATATTTATACGAACGTGCTGTAATTATATAATAATAATAATAGATTCAATAAAAAGGTACAATGACGATTTTAAAATTAGTGCTGACATACCCAGGTATACTTTTAACAGCTTTTTCAATAAAATTTCTGACTTAGCACGCTTTATCGGCAACAGTAAATACAGGTACTGACTCAGCATACATCATCAGCAATGGTAAATACAGTTACTGACTCAGCACGCTTTTTCGGAAACGGTAAATACAGTTACTGAATCAGTATGTTTTATCGGCAACGGTAAATACAGTCAATAACTCAGCACGCTTTATCGGTAACGGTAAATATAGTTACTGACTCAGCACGTTTTATCGGTAACGGTAAATACATTTACTAACTCAGCACGCTTTATCGGTAACGGTAAATACATTTACTAACTCAGCACGCTTTATCGGTAACGGTAAATACATTTACTAACTCAGCACGGTTCATCGGTAACGGTAAATGTAGTTACTGACTCAGCACGTTTTATCGGTATACTCACTTGGGATAGAGTCGAGGATGTGAGATCATGACATATCTATTTATTGTGATCGCCAACACTGTGAAGAGAGATACGGCCACAAGCGCGTATCTGGCTAAGGGGAACATCCGACACAGGATCCTGCCGTGCGCCCATGATCTTCTCCAGAAGGTTGAAGCGGCCAGCGGTAGGTTGAAGCAACAGAACAGTAGGTCAGAACAGGAAAGGTTCATTATGAATACCGCTGTGGCGTTACGGACCTGAAAAAAAAATCAAAATATTAGAATTTTAGACATCCCCGCTATTTTATTTCATATAAGAATCGAGGTCAGGGAGTACTTGGTCGTTTAGCATGTCCTGCAAATAGACTTAAGTATACGGGTAAGTGACCCCGGGCCTCGAGCTACTACTGTCTCCTAGATAGTAGTGTCCTGTATCCTATAGTCCTTTTCCTAAATTCCATATTCCTTGCTCAATACACCTTTCCTACCTCAACCTCTTTCCTTTCTTTTCTTTAAGTAGGAACGCAGGCACGGAGGCACGGAGGAGGAACGGAGGCACTTTAACATTTTAGGACCTCAAAAATGGCAGCGTCGTGGTTCACAACCCGACACATCTCGTTTCCCGCGGGGGCGAAAAGTGGCCTACTGATAGCCACTTTGCTCGTAGCAAGTGGAAAGAAGTGGTCTCTGCCTACCCCAATTCTTCGGTAGTATAGTGGTCAATATACTCGCCTGTTACGCGGGAGACCGGGGTTCGATTCCCCGCCGGAGAGCCAGGGAAAAAGGCGTGAGTGTATGTATGTATAAGTACCGGTGTAATGAAGAGATGATTGTAATTCAGTTAATGTGTAATTTAGTATAGATATCGACCTCAGCTTAGTGCCAGATGTGCCGCGGATGTTTACAGATAAATCAGCTTGGAGAAGTTTGTGCGTTTGTAGTGGTTTAATACACACAGTGACTAAAATTGGAATAAACCAATTTGCGCTAGTCACCGCGTGCCTCGCACTCTCGCATCAGTCGCTTATAGAAGCGTTAGAAATGTTATCATGATTAATAATTAAGTTCAATATGTGTAAGTAATCTCAAGTAATTATAAAAATAAAAAAATAAATAAAAACTTATTTTCTTAATTATTTATCTACTAATTGCACACTACTATAAACGCATAGACTATCTAAGCTGATTTGGCTGTACAAGTTCTATCGGTCCGGCCACGACTTTGTGCGACTTGCGACAGCGACGACGGCGAGCGGCGAGCGGTCGATACAAATGTATCAGGACTAACGTGCCACGCCACGACGCGCGTTATCGCCGGCAGCGGCAGGTCGTGGCGTGGCGCGTTAGTCGCGATACATTTGTTTCGGCCGCTCGCCGCTCGCCGTTGCCGCCGTCGCAAGTCGCACGAAGTCGTGGCCGGGCCGTAAGTTTATCTAGATAGGTTAGTATGAAATGTAAAACAATAAGATACAAATAATTTTTTTTAAACGATATTTCATATAAATAATAAATTGAAATATTTAGACTATCTGCTGTGTTAACAATGTCATATATGGGCATCTATTGTTGAGCAGCTGCTGTTGTTGGGCATTTGCTGTTGTTGAGCATCTGTTGTTGTTGGGCATCTGGAGCTACTCATAGCTAAAGTGTAACATATTAGCGTAACACAGGTGGCGTTGATTGCATTCCCACGGTAAACTTGAAATACGCTAAGCGAAGCTCGGCCGCCTTAAGACGTGGAAGGAAAGGACTGAAGACTTCAGTCAAAGTGTATCAAGAGACAATCTTGGATCGTGTTGTGAAACCTATCAGCAATGCACTTTTTAAAATTGTACCGTGGACTTTCCAGCAGGACTCTGCACCAGGTCACAAGGGAGGAAGTACCCAAACCTGGCTCGAAACCAAGGTTCAAGACTTTATAAGAGCTGAAGACTGGCCTCTGTCTAGCACAGAACTGAACCCTTTAGACTACAAATTATGATCAGTTTTAGAGACATGTTCTGATCTAAACGAGAGGCTGACATTGAGTCTCTTCAGAAATCTCTGGAGTAAGCAGCGGCTAAATTTTCCATGGAAACATTGCATAAATCCATAGATTCGCGGCCGGACAGATTAAAGGACTATATCAAAGCCAAAGGTGGCCATTTCGAATAGAATTATTTATTATTTTTTGCTGCGACTTCAATAAATATGTACATATAAGTATTATTAAGACTACCTTACTTCATAAAAAAATGAATGCATTTTCATTTGTAACAGAACTGGATTATTTATTATTTATAACTGTTATTCATAACATAGCATAATATATTATTCGCGGTAACGTCCGCGGCGAGCACTGACCTACGCTAAGAGTTATAATTCAATATATTTGTTGTCACAGATATCAGACACGAGGAATTTAACCCCAGTGTGTAACACAGGGATTGTAAAGGAGATATAGTAATGTGTTTTGCGATAATATAGACATTTACAGCTTAATTTTATGTAAGACTAGCTATTGCCCGTAATTGCGTGTGCTACCAATAAATCAAAAGATTAATCCTATCCCCCAATCCAAATCCGTCCCCACTACAGGGATACGGACCTCCCCTGATCAAGAAGGGGATTAGGCCGTAATCCACCGTGTTGGCGTAGTGCGGATTTGTAGAGTTCACGCATCCATGAGGGCATGCAGGTTTCCTCACGAAGTTTTCCATCTCCGTTGAGTACATTGATGTCTACAATAGACGACACAACATTATTATAATATTATGCTATTATTACTATTACCTCGGTGATACTAATAATCAAAAGATTACATAAAATTAAACAATAGACACCAGTGTTTAATTTTATGTAATCATTTGATTAGTGCATTATTATTTTTTTTTATTAGTGTATTGGTGGTGTAGTGGTTTTAGATACGGCTTACGTTCGAAGGGTCGTGGGTTCGAATCCCGGTCCCGTATCACTGAGTTATTATTTGTAATTCATGTACGGTCTACATTGTAGACACCAATGTACTTAACGGAGAAGGAAAACTTCGTGAGGAAACCTGCATGCCCGCATGGATGCGTGAGCTCTACAAATCCGTGTAGTGGGGACGATATGGACTGGGGATGGCGATGATTTGATTAGTATATTGGTGATATAGTGGTGCTCGACACGGCTTACGATCAACAGGTCGTAGGTTCGAGCCCGGTCCCTTACCACTGGATTATTTCTAATTCACCCACGGTCTACATTGTTGACATCAATGTACTCGTATTAAACGGAGAAGGAAAACTTCCTGAGGAAAACCTGCATGCAGGCATTGATGTGCGAGGTCTATCAACTCACACTAGGCCAGTGTAGTAGACTACGGCTTAATCCCTCTCTTGATTACTGGACTGGAGAACAGTGCCTGTGTAATGGAGACGAATATGGACTGGAGATGATCATGTGTTAACCAGTTCAAAAGTTTAGTCTTGACTTAGTAAGAGTAGTACTGTCGATAAATTTGAAGCATAACCACTTTACAGCTGCATTTTGTCTCCTGTGAACGGCAGCCATAGGTCAAGGAGTACTTAGTCTAGTCTATCCGGCAAATAGACTTAAGTATACGGGTAAGCGACCCCTGCCTTCCGAGCTACTACTGTCTCTGCCTACTCCTTCCGAGATAGTAGTATCCTATATCCTATAGTTCTTTTCCCAAATTCCATATTCCTTGCTCAATACACATTTCCTACCTTATCCTCTTTTCTTTCCTCTCCACTAAGCCGTGGGAACGCAATGAGGAACATTAACACTTTTGAATCTTATAAAATGGCGCCGTCGCGGTTCGCCACCCGACACGTCTCGTTTTCTGCGAGGGCAAAATGTGGGCTACTGATTGCCACTTTGCTCACAGCAAGTATCTCTGCCTGCCCCAATTCTTCGGTTTGAACTTAATTAATATCGGTCCAGTAGACTTGAAGATACAGCCTTTCATTGGGCTTTGTATATAAATCTGTGATTGTTTCGAGATTTCCCATGTAGTGGAAATCTAACATTCACGCGGGCGGAGCCGCATGCAAAACTAGTTGTAAATACTTATATTTTACTAAATTTTGTTAAACTGGTGTACAGTAAAAGAGTATTCTATTTTAAGTGAATTAAATTAAATTGGAAAGTGAAAGTTGATATTAATGAAATTAATTAAATTGGAAAGCGAAAGTTGATTGTAATGAAATTAAATTGGAAAGCGAAAGTTGATAGTAATGAAATTAAATATTGCCAAGCGTAAGAAAATTGTACGACAAACTGGAAACATACCTGAAATATTAATCAGGGTAAAAAGTTAGATCACAAGCAGAACTCGCGACGTTCAACTTTGGCGTTTACGAATTAACGAAGCAAAGTGAAAATAACTGCATCGACAAACTTTACGGTATCTTCGGTTTCGTTCGCGTGTAGAACCGAAAAATCTACATAAAATGCGCAGATTTTACGATTGAGCCATTCCGTAGAAATCGGATATTTTTCCGACATAAAAACCAATTTTACAGCAACTGAAGCGTTTTGGGGGAATCGGTGCATTATTCGCTGTGTGGCGCCGGCGTAGTAAATAGCGTCACTCCATATTTTCCCGTGGATTCTCTCAAAAACAGCTAAGAGATGTAACATACTTATACATTTGTACTGCACAGATGGCGCAGTGGCTTAAGCGTCCACTGCGCTGTCGCGTGTTGTGGGTTCGATCTCCACACGGGACAACAACTCTGTGTAATCTACAAATTGTTGTTCCGAGTCTGGGTGTTCTGTGTTCCCGTTATTTGAATGTTTGTGAAGTCCCCGCGACACAGGAATTAATCCTAATGCGGGAGGTGTCTTTTAAAAGTAAAGTAAACTAATGGGCAGCAGTGTGATCCTGTTATTTAATCTAAATCTAATACGATCATCAAGACACCTGCCAAGTTTGGAGATTATGGCCAACCCTTCCTTTTCATGGAGGAAGTCCAGCTATGATCTTCCACGGCTGACGACGACGGTACGATGAATACTTTTAATTGAAAGACTGTGGGCAAAAGATAAATGTTGTCTCCATCCATCCACCATCAGCCCATGAGAGTTCACTGCTGGACATGATCCTCCCCCATTAAAGGGAGGGATTTGCCGTAATTTGAACGCTTAGTAGACGTCAGTGATTGTTGGTTGAATCGCATGATAATGCTGCTTCCTATTATCCTGTTGCATTACTTAGCTGATTTTCTTAGCAAGAGTTGGGGAGGCACTTTTGTTATTCCAGCGTCGCAAAATAATTATAATAAGGTCGGGGAGTACTTGGTCTTTTAGCGTGTCCGGCAAATAGACTTAAGTATACGGGTAAGCGACCCCGGCCCTCCGAGCTACTACTGTGTCTTCCTTCTCTTTCCGAGAGAGTTGTATCCTATATCTTATAGTCCTTCACCTAAATTCCATATTCCTTTCTCAATACACCTTTCCCACCTCNGTCTTCCTTCTCTTTCCGAGATAGTTGTATCCTATATCTTATAGTCCTTCACCTAAATTCCATATTCCTTTCTCAATACACCTTTCCCACCTCATCCTCTTTTCTGTCTTCTCCATTACACCGTGGGAATTCAATGAGGAACTTTAATACTTTTGAACCTTATAAAATGGTGGCGTCGTGGTTCGCTACCCGACACGTCTCATTGCCCGTGGAGGCGAAGTGTCGGCTGCGGATAGCCACTTTGCTACATTAAACGATCGTAGCAGGTGGAAGAAAGTGGTCTCTGCCTACCCTTATGGGATATCGGCGTGAGTGTATGTATGTATGTACGTAATAATAATATATAATACACGTATTGATCTAGTCCCAAACTACGATTCCCTGTATCTGTGTACTAGACAGCAATATACATATTTATATAGATAAATACAATACATAAATTGATAAATACATCCATGACT
>WUAW01014316.1:711-14638 GCA_017165845.1 Thaumetopoea pityocampa | reverse complement strand
TATATATATATATATATATATATATATATACATATATGATATAATATGACAAAATTACGACGGGTTTTATATACATTGTGTGTAGCAGAGTCGACATCGAGTATCCATAAAACTATTTCAGACCATTATTATCACTCCATATAATATGGTAATTACATCATCGGAGCAGATAATAAGTCCATGAATCACTATTCTCCATCGATTTACGGTTATTTGTTAGTACATACTTAAAGTCTTAATACTAAGGTCCATAATCGTATTTAAATTTATCGACAATTCAATTTTCTAAATGTTCTTAATATTATAGCTTAGCAAAATCAAAAACTACTGTAACAACGAACATACAATGAATATTGACCGACTATCTAATTTTGTTGCTTTAATAACTAGATCTACGACATCGAATGCGTCCAAGACTGCGTATCGGTTACACGTGATAGCAGCACACGCTATGATCGTCCGGGGTAAACCTACCGCTGCGACCGAACAGTCTTGCTGTCCCTTTTTAGCTTATACAATTTTTCGTAAGCTAAAAAAGGATAGCACATTTAATCCGGACTCACGACAAGCTAATACAAGTAACGGCAAGCGCGATGGGTAGTGTTATTTGTCAGTACTCGCCAACCTCGACGCCATTAATTTGGGGGTCGTGACTTATCTGAGCGTGGCGGAGCAATCAGCAACGCGAAATTTCAAATCACAACCCCAAAAATAATCAAGTTGGCTGCGTGACATCCAAAGTTCATTAAGCGTGGTTATCACGCTTAACCCGTGAGTTTAACTTATATGAATCCTCGCGTAACTGATATGAAGCTCACTCTACTTATTTGCATACGTCGGCCAATACGTTTGTACATACATAAATACACATCAAATAGATATAAGTATAACGTCGGTGAAAACCGATCAATTCCAATTGATATGTGATGTATATAATAATCTCTAGGTATTATATTTAATAATAGTATCATTAAAAGATACGAGAGTATTCATTATTATTATGTTTTAATAATATATAACTCGGGGCAATCGTAGTGTGGAGTTTTATGGGGGATGCAGGGGCGCCGAAGTCAACACCCCAGACACACTTTCGACAATTTAATATACGCGTGACACCGACCGACACCCATTACTGTACACACCATAGAAGTGTACACGCAAATCACCAACGGTCAGTGCGGGAATGTTATTGCGACATCTATAATCGGAAAAGAGAAACAAAATTCACTTGCCTTTGTGTGACTAGAACTGATTTGGCATAAACAAGGGGCGCGAGTACGCTATGGAATGTTACAATTGATACATATGCATGTTACCGACGTCCATATACAACATCGAAAAATTTGATGCGTGTTATGTTCCAAAAGGAAAATAATTGTTGATGGCAGGCTAAAGGGGCCTGCCATCAGTAATCGTGGGACGCATCGTCCATTGTATCGTTACAAGAACTCTCATACTGTTGAAAAAACAGAAACAATTTAAAAAGGAAATTATTTAGGAACACACCCATACTACATACAAAGTAACATAGATATGTCATCAACGTTCATGTACAACATCAAAAAATTTGAAACATGTTTTGTTCCAAAACAAAATTATTTCCGGCAGGCTAAAAAGGCCTGCTATCAGTAATCTAATCATAGATCGCATCGTCCATTATGTTGTTGTTACAATTCTTATAATGTCGAAGAAACAAAAACAATTAAAAAATGTCGTTGACAAAACCAACCTGTTACCAGGTAGATGCTAGTAACTGCACACAAAATATAGGCTTAATGTGGTCATGCTTCAAGTTTGCCGATAGTATAGACGGGTCGTGACTGCTCTGTCGTTGGCTCGCCGAACTTTCACGCATTTACACTCGCTATATATTTATTGTAAATGAAAATAATCGATTGCGATGTTTGACCTTATAGTGTTTGCGTATCTCTAGACTCCACCGGTAGGACCAAACAATATTATAATTGCGCAGGATTTCGCACGAACTTCGGTTTGGCCAAGAGTCGTCAGTCGAAGTGTATGATGGCCTGCCGCATAGAACACCTAATGTTTTAGTACCTCGAGTTTAATTATGTTTAATCGGCATAATAATTTATATTGAAATACAAAACCTACAACTTGAGCACACATTAATAGGGACTTCGGTAATACAACTTTTAAATATTTAGAAAAAAAATCAAATACATATGTTTAAATATAACAAGTATATAAAGTAGTGATTCTTACATAACTAATATCTTCGTCTTTACCGTGACGTCATGTCGTCCAACAACGTTAACGTCTACGTTCATAATTTGTATGAATAACCTAAACAGTGTGATATTAACAGAATGATCAAAAAAACGATCATTGTCTTAAAAAACGATAATTTTCTTAAAAAAAGTTAATTGTCTTAAAAAAACTGGTTAACAACATACAAAGACAATAGAAGTAAGGTAAAGCGCCGGTTTTCAACCAGCCCCCGCATTTCTGTTAATAGTCTGGTTTAATTTTGATGGCGGTAAAAGAGCAAACTTTAAATGCAAAGTAACATAATTATACTATTCATTTTTAATTAGTGATTGTAATACATGAAAAATCAGTTTATATTGTTCACGTGTGCATGTAAAGCACTGAAATTAATAATGAAAAAAAAAACTTAGTCCATATAGCAACCGCTAAAAAACTAAAAAATATGAAAAAAAAATGAAACTCAATATAGAGCTACGCGCCCAATTCGGCTTTATACGTACAATAATTGTCACGTTCTTTAATCAAAATAATACAAAGAGAATAAATAAAAATAAATTATATTGATAAGACATACCGAGTTAACACGATACGAGTTTGTTCGAATCGACTGCGATCGGACAAAACTCGTGCAAGGATAGAAAACCGACAATCCGAGTCATCAGACGACGGCGTGTAAATCCGACTAGAAGCCGACTCGTCTAATGGTCCCAGCGTAGTCGTTACGTTTCATTTAGCATTATGCAATATTTTTTAATCACCAAACTCTTTTTACAATTGTCAGTTGGAGATATACAGCAAAGTAAGCCTGGCAAGACACGGAGAATATTGTATAAAGAGAATATTGTTCACCTAGTCACTACAGAAACGAAACCAGAAACAAAACAAGAGAAGAACAGCGTGCGCGTCAAACACAATTCACATAATACATACGTTAAACAAGTGCAATGTATATTTATGTACCAAATGGTTAATAGCTCTAAGTTTAACATTTATTTTTTTATGGAATTTACCTAAACTACAAAATTGCAATTTACTTAAAGATCACGACATATGCTACAGAATTATTTTTAAACAATTAATTTGTACATCGTAATGTTTAATATGTAAATGCCCGTTTGCCGCTCAGTTACATAATCTTTTTTTTATAATATATAATTAGAGTAAAAATTCAGAAAGAAGACTACACATTTAGAAAAATATTAAATATAGTTAATGTTAATTAAAAATACCATAACAACGATAAAGTTTTTAAAGAATAAATCCGTTTAGAACGACAAATTTAGTATAGAAATATTTAAGACAAAATATATCGCTGCTTTTGATTTATTTAACGCACACAGGGCAGTTTAATATATTGCGCAGTTAACATTATTGTGATTTACTAGTAAACTTTGTGTCATTAAATATCAATATGACATCTATCTATGTTATATACCGTCATTATAGAATGTTCCGTAATCAACTACTAACTTAAACTTATATCAACCTTAGAGCATCGATTTTTTTTTAATATTAATATCAAAATAAAAACTGATTTTTTTATTGCCCAGCATTAAAGCAACACCTTCTATTTATAAATATCTATACTTTTTGCAAAAGAGAGTACAAATATATTTCCAAAATTCTACAATATATACCATTTATACTTATGTAATCACTTAATGCAGACTTTTCAGCAACATCTACAAAAACACGCAAAGTTGCACTTACACAGACATTTTTTAGCAATAATTGCCTAACAACAATCACCGGTGACGGTGGGGAGGTCCAGATTGATGGACCATGTGCCATCGAATAGTGGGCTCGTGTGAAATCCTTGCGACGTCCCGTGTGCAGAACATTATTCGAGATATGTCGCAGTTATATAAAGCGTGCAGCGCACGCGCACGCGCACAACCAAAGTCTATACTAATACTGAACTACCACCTAACTTTGAAAATTATTTCAATGATAAACAATATTTTAGTCTGGAATTACTCGGGTGGGCATGATTTAAAATTGCTTTTTATATTCATGACGTAGTAGTGAACTAGTATTGCCGGGAAATATACAATTTAAGTCGCCCGTGTAAGCGCACCTCTTGCTTAGAAATCAAACTCAAACGACACCAGTCAAACACACAGTCACGCTTGTCACGATTGACAAACCTAAATAAATTTTACATAGATATACAAATATGAAAAGTCATGTGTTTCTTGTCTTTATCGAACTTGTATCTTAAAGGTGACTAAATTATTATAGACAATAACAAAATATGAATACCTAATTATGTTTAATTATAGCTAATAACACCGTTAATAAAAAAAAATATCCTGTCTTAAGCAGGAGTGCTGCATACGTTCTCTTTTATGTAATTAATTGTACATAAGTAGATATATTTTCCATATCAAAAACAAAGGGACACTTACTTGACTATATAATATTTACAAATTTGTGTATTCTTAAAATGTTACTTTGTCAAAAGAGTGTTGATAGACGATCGATATTCCAGTTTATAGATACAGGTACAGATATAACACAGTATTTGGCAGCTGTGTTTAACAAAAATTACTTAATAAGGACGATGCCGAATTTTCAGTACCGATTTTATTTTACAGAAAGTAATACACTATTTTTATTACAGAAAAAAGAGTTTAAAAGAATCGTTAGATAACCCACTCTTATATAATAATAGTGAATTGTACCTGTCTGTTTGTTGGAGAGGTGGATATGAAAGCAGACACGGACATGACTGCACGAACTGTACGAAATATTTATTACATTATAATTTTTCAGAAAAACGTAAAAATCTCTACACTCAACCGTACTTGAGAAATTTTGATCGAATATATTATATTATTAAATGGTTTATGGTATAATTATTAAATGTGTTAGATATTACGAAATTAATATATAAAGTTCATCAAGTTAGGCAACCTATACAAACACAGTGGCAATATTATTGTTCGCTCAGTGACTGTCTGTTTAATCTACAAGATTAAAAAACGCACTAAAAGCTCTTACAACATTGATTGAGTTTTAATAATTAGGCATCCGTCCATATAAAATAAAATCAATTCTGAAAATTCATATTTTGCAATGACAGCTGTCAAGTTTATGTTATGACAATAGTGCCAATTCTGATGTGACACAAGCTAAATTTAGGCGCACTCTATCTTTTTCTAATGCCAAACACCAAAACGAGACAGCAAACATTATTAGCGAGTTACATACACTAAAAAACGTAACTACGGTTAAAAGGCACAACAAACGTTGCGTTTTTGCGTATTATGTAGAACTTCATTTTGACGTGTCTGAACAAAACTGACAGCGCCAAAATTGCTGTTATCTCGTTTTGACGTTTGGCATTAGAAAAAGACAGGAGAATTGAAATTTAGTTAATTTGTGTTATAGCAGAATTAACACCAATATCGACTTTGGGCGATATGATAATATCGCTAACCCGACAGCCATTTGTTACAACCGACTGCCAAACAAGAATGAATCGTGTTCACATTTTTTGACAAAGCACATTGGATTATGCTTCATCGAGCACTACTCGCAGCGCCCCCGGGCCCGTCGTGGTACTCGTGGAAACAGGGCACAATGCAAAGATTAGTGCGACATTCCGGACAATGGTATTGCGTTTTACGTCGCAAGATTCTGCCGCATTCGTCCACCGTGTTCCAACAAAAATTACAGCTCAGCGGAGGCCCGGACCTTATGGCGGGTGTGTGACTAGCGCGCTGCGCCTGCGACGACTCCGGCCTGTTCACAGATACGAGTGACGCGGACAACGTGGCCGACGACACGGTCGTTATGGTTGACTGACGACTGTGCGAGATCACCGCTCGATTCGCGGATGAGGTCTGAAATGATAATATATTGTGTTAGTCGTAAACGATCCGTGTGACGCGGGCGTGATGACGGCTTCCCTCCGCGTCCTCCGCGGACGCTGCGAGGACCGGCCGAGCGGCGCGCCGGGGTAACGGGCGGCAGCGTTATTCTGTTACTCAATCAAAATACACTGCGATCTCCAAGAGTCCTAACAAGTGCAGAGATTACAGCGAATCCCTTATTTTTAAGGAAGAGCCCCGTGTCTAGCGGTGGACATTTATGGGCCGATGATGATGGAAATGAACATTATGTTGATAATAAATGTTTATTTGTATATTAATTTTCATTAGCATACATGCACTATAACGCGGAAATAAAATTGTTATTTTAAAGTTTTCCTTCTCCGTCAATTGGTGTATACAACGCAGACCGTACATGAATAAGAAACAACTCGGTGATCCGTGACCAGGATCGACCCTACGACCTCTTGACCGCAAGCCAGCACCACTAGAGCACCATTGTAGCTTCAAATTTAATTAATAATAAATATACATTCTTATTCAGTATCACTGAAAAGTTGGCAGATAAAAAATGCCTCGGTCATTAAGTCCGCCCTGAGACATTGCATAAATTTTCTAAATCTATACTATTATAAAATTGTTAAATGTCAAATTTTCAAAAATCAAAGATTCGCTTCCGATTTCGAAGGGCTTCTGAAACCGAATCCGTCGATGTTTGTTTGTTTGTTCGAGCTTCACACAAAAATCAGCGGGTAGGTTTTGGTCAAACTCACATCGCTTGCCATCGACACGGAGTTCATCTTCACACATTAGAACCTCAGTGGTCGCGTACAGTGCGGTTTCAAAGGAATTTCCTCCCGCAAACGCACCAATTGTGTAATGAGCTCCTTGCTGAGGTTTTCCCGAAGGTCTACAGTATCGGGTTCCTCAAGAGGGAGCAGTAAACTGTTGAAGGGTCGGCGACGCGCGCGTGACACTCCTGATGCTGCAGGCGCCCACCGGCTGCGGAGACCGCTCACCATCAGGCGAGCCGTGGGCTTGTTTGCCACCATCGTGGTATAAAAAAGCTGTTACAGTCTTAAAGATACTGTTCCGACTTAAATACTGCGACCTGTTTCATCAAAATCGGTCCGGTAAAATTGGGCATACAGCTTGTTCCTTGTTTTAGTAGCCGCCATTAAGATACGAGAGCTCAAGTAAGCGGTTCCGTGACCTTTTATATAAATCTAAGATTGTTTCGGGATTTCCCGTGCAGTGGAAAACCGACATTCACGCGGGTGAAGCCGCAGGCAAAAGCTAGTAAATAATTAAACAATGATGAACAATTACCTTAGGTAACGGGTAGGATCGGTGTTTTTGCAAAATGGACGTGGCTTTAGGAACGGCGGTGGTCGTGGCTGTTGGCTCCGAGAGCTGCTTCCGAGCGTGCCTCTCGTCGGGCAGCCGGCTCTGCCGCTTCAACTGCTTCGTCCGTCGCGATCGACTTTCCGAGTCGGTGTTTGGAGCTTCTATTAAAATGAAATAATATCTATCTATAGATAGGAATCTATATTAATAAGTCTCTGCCGCGGTTCCACCGTGTAGAGTAACACAACCGTTTACGCATAAGATTTGTATGAAAAACCTGTACAGCGCCACAAGTGGATATTCGGAGAACTAAAATCGCAATAAAAATCGTGACGATGGAAAGGAAATTTAAAATCTTTAGAATTTTCATCATCGTCATGTCTGGCTGAGCTAGTTTCATATCGATTTAATGTTTCAAAATTAATTGACGTACTTTTATCATTAAAAAAAAGAACACTGAATCACTCTCCTTCAAAGTTATGGTGTTTAGTCATTATATTACCTTATGTTACCTTTTCCCTGTCGATATGATTCGTACATAGGTTTTTTGAAAATAAGTGTCAGATTCGACACACAGTACCCACGATCTTGAGAACACTAAGCAAACATTTGACCACATAGCTATCAATGCTTAATAAGTTCCTTCATCCCAGACATATTGACCATTCTGTAGACCAATTCCACTAAAAAAGGTACTTCGAGCAATACAGACATCTAACGAAGCGCTCGGCCTAATTCAAATAGGCGACTGCTTCAGATATACAATACAAACTGCTGATCGACCGAGCGATTGCTTTGTGCCTTTGATTTTTAGGAGAATTGAATTATACTCCTTATTCTAGAACATCACCTGTCGAGTAAGTTTTTATCTACTGTTATTAGTTATTTTTGATTAACGTCGTGGTACCTTATTAATTCATGGGTTTAATTTCCAAACGGACCCGACTTAGATCTCAGTTCTAGTCTCATCATCATCAGTGTGCGCTGTTTGACGCGGTCCTCCCCCGTATGACAAGGGAGGCGAGCCTTCTATCAATGCTTGGTAGGCTTGGACTACATACCTATAGACACAGGATTGTCGGGCGAAAAACACTCCCTCAAAGAACTGCATGACTCAATCGCGTGTACTCCTTTGTTCTCAGTCGCTACACTTTCTTGGGAGATTATTAACAATGGATGAAGCTCCAAATGAACAAAACATTCATTTTGTGTACTATTTGAGACCGTATGCGGTTTCACGCTCTACAGCGGTATACTAGCAGTAGCCTCACATTAAACTAGTCGTGTCTATGAATGTGTGTACGTCAACTGTGCACGTTTTGTCGTGAGGTTTGTACTAGACGTTGCGTCTACATATATCTATATTTATATTAGGTTGGAAATCGCAGGAGGTGTTAGTTGAATTGTTGGATAACGTTCCTGTTCATATTATCCTAATGCGACTCTGAGTAGCTCCTCTCAGCATCCACGACAAGAGACGAGGCCCACGCCATGCAGCAGATGAATGATTTCACTATACATTTACAATAAGAGATACATAACTCTACAAGTCTCAATCTAGTTATATTGAGATATGTGAGAGAATTAATGAATTTGAATGAGCAAATCGGTAAGGGTCAACACAGGTGAACGTATCTCGACCAAATCGAAGTCGTGTTGAAGGCCAGGTTACGAGCACCCGCAACCGACAAGCTTGTATGAAAGCGTTGATGAAAGTAGAAGCGAAAGATGTATATCAGGAAGTGGAAAGAAGTGGTCTCTGCCTACACTAGCAGAAAAAGACTGTAACTGTATGTATGTCAGAGAAATTGTTCCTATCGTGATAATCCCGCTACAAATTCCCATTTGCCATTGCTTCTTACTAAGTATTGTGTATATAAATTTCAAATTAAATCTACCAGACCTCCGCGATTAAAACAATAAGGTTACTTTATGAATATAGTAAAAAACAATATACAAAATAATGAAAGTATTTATTAACTATTTTGGTATAGAACAATTGTTTAGTGCTAGGCACAGAATTTTCAAATTTTGCCTGTTTATAATGAATACACATTATCGCGCTAGAACAGTAATATTTGTTGAATAAAACATAACCAATATTTAATAAAATTGTGTTGACATTATTTAAGAACCCGTGATGGTTTTTAAGGCTTTAAGCCTACTGAATCGATTCATCTAGTCATCGATATGAAACTTTTCACACGTGATTTTGCATGATGCACTGTACAATCGCCGTGCACAGGACGCGGATTAATATTAATTCGATTGAATATATTTAGCGTGTTTGGTGCTGCACGCAAGATTTTTAATATACAAACGGGTACAATTCGCAGCAATGCCCAACACTGGCAAACACTAGTTGAAACCTGACCAATATCTAAATTACTTAATTTCAAATTTCACCTCAATCATACACCCTGGTGGAAAGTAGCCTTAAAAATCAAATTATTGTGCCTACGCGGACCAAGTACGCAACAGCATCCTAACATCCTAACTAGTCAGCGTATACCTTAACCATCAATAATGTAACCTGCATTTCCAATTTAAAAATGACAGGTCGGTCATCAAACCACTCCATTTTTTCATTAAAAATATTGCGAATCGACTTTTCAAATTGTTGTCAATTTCCATATTAATTAAAAAAACTGACATATTCAATTCGAAATATTGGTTTACTATATCATTAATTGAATCTGAAAGATGGAATAGCCGTTGTAACCAATCTGAATGCCCTGAATCCCCTCAGATGCCATCGCGGTCCAATAATACGTCATGTTTAGTCAATAAATAAAACTGGTCTAACGAAGACACCCGGACTAGTTTCCAAGTGTAAATCTATTTTCTCCTTAGTATTTATCTATTGATAATCGTTTTTAATATTTTAAAATCGATTATCATGGCTTATTAGCCTGTATTCGCGTACTGACAATTCGTGAAATTCCAAATAATAGAGGAACACTGTGCGATGAACATAAACGTTTGTACCCGAGTCGTGAACGTTTGTCTATGTATGTATTGATATTTATTACATATGTACATATATTGTTGTCTAGTACCCAAGATACAAGGAACCCTAATTCAAAGCTTGCTAAATGTGTAAAAAATATTGGTTCAATTGAAGCAAATCGACAAAGGAACCATGTTGTATAGGTACTTCACGAACCGAATGAGGCTCAGCATGGTGCATGCATCCGAACCTACATCACATATATAACAACATACATTGGTGTGAAGGAACTTCGCGCGAATTATATGACAATCGTAAATGTTCACCGTGACGGTAGGTTTATAGTGCCTTAACGAAATAGTCCCCGAAACGAAATATCGGCTAAAAGAAAATTATTGTGACAGTTTCGTAATCTAATGTTGGTTTCACTTGACAGGCAATAACGGCGGATGTCTACTGTCAATAATCGTAAAAAAATATCGGAAAGATCTGAAAATAATTAGAATAAGCTCGAAGAATTGGAAGAACCGAGAAACGATAACGGTCCAACAAGTGATCCAATCCATTGCTACTCCCTGACAACTCTCGGCCACATATTGCACATTCAGTTTAATTACGCGCCTGAGTTGATTCCGCTTCTTTTGCTTTTGATTAAAAATTTTCATCAGTTTTTACTTTTTCAAGGTCAGATAATTTTTGCAAACAAAAAATAAATATATTTTATGTTAGAACGAAAGTCGCGTGAATGCGGTGGAAATGCGTTCCCTGTGGAGTATCTGTGGAGTCACCCTGAGTGATCGATTGAGGAATAGCGTGATAAGGGATCGGTGTAAGTTGAAGTATGATGCTCCGTTGGTTTTGGTCATTTAGAAAGAATGAGATTCGATTGACGAAACGAATATAACGGTCAAATGTGAGTGGAAGTGTCGGAAGAGGGCACCCAGGAAAACTTAACTCGATCAATTAAAACTTGTTTCAAAAAGTTTAATCGACGAATGTGTATGAAGATATGTATGTGGATGAGGGGAGAGAGGTAGTATCAGGATCGTTACTACGGTGGCAAACTGTGGTATTTATGTTAAAAGGTAGTGAACGCCTGCAAACAGTTCTATGGGGAATCGATGCAGAAACCATATATTATTGGAGGTGGACGTTAAACTAACTACATTTAAATTGGCAAGATTTGTGTAAATATCGTGATGTAAGTTAATAAATCTGTTACATTTTGTACAAAATTCCTATTTTTTTTTCGTTTATAAAAATAGTCATATTCTTAAGCAGGTCTATCCAAAAATTTACCCATACGTATGGGAAAAAAATAATTATATGCTTTGTTAGCTTATTTCAAACTGTAAACTAAATAGTCGGCAAGCGAATACAAGCAGCTAAATATTTTTTAACACTGGTAACATCTAAGTTTCACGGCCAATGCTATGCCATTGACCACTATAATACTTTCTTCATTAGATGGCACTAAAAGTAATATAAGGTAGGAAATTTTAAAATAGCGGGCTGTCTATATTCTGAACTTGTATAACAATGTATTAAGTCTTGAATAACTGCTCCGGCGGACGCTTCGATAAGCGCGTGGTGTCAAGTGAGGCCCCAAAGAATCGAACTATTAATTAAATATACAGGACCAATTCGGCTGGTTCATCGCTAAGCGATAAAACCCTTTAAATAAAGAGGGAAAAAAGGCCCAATTCACACCATGCATCTGGTGTCCTAGTTTAACACATACAGTGCCGGCCGCGAAGGATTGTGTTAATAGTTATTGCCTCGCCGTAAAAATAGATTTTTTTTGGAAGGTCATATATATATAATAAATAATAAATTTAATAATTATAATAAATTTTCCCACGCCAGCACGTGATTTGTTACTTAGCGTTGGCAACAAACACACGCTGGCGCATCATCGGCAGCGAAAGTGTTAAACCAGCAAATCACTAGATTATAATCTGCATACCCAAATGGCGCAAACTCTAAGTTCTGGCGACATTATCATGAGGCTTGTCGATTTTTATGCCAATATCATACAAAATCGACAACTACAAAGGTATTTCGGGTGAGTCATATGGTTGAATGCAATTGTGCTCCTGCATTTCAAGTTTCAAGAAAAGCGCAGTGCGGTACGGATATGCGAACATAGTGGGTGTGCAGCTCATCTGTGAATCGTCGAATAGGCTTAATCGTTAAAAATGTAACAATTATTTAATAGTTACTATTTAAATAAAGAACGCTTAAAGACAGTGTTCAAACTTGGTGCACAATTCAGAATATAGCGCCGCAAATAAATGCCGTATAAAATGAATTAAGCGTCAAAATTTTCTTATTGTGAGCAGTCTTCCGTACGCACCGCGCAAAATACCACCAACTCGCGGTATCTACACATTTGAGTCCAACTATATACACATTATATTTACACTGAATGTAATTAAACCGTCACGAGTGTGCATGTAGCTTAGTGTTTTGTAGTATATATCATAATAAAATCAGTCGAAAACTATAACATAACGTTGGATTAGTCGAAAGCGTCGTATCTCAAAAACTGGAATTATATTATAAAGAAGAAGAAAAAATCAGTTTATTTTTTGTGACATATGTTGGCCTTTTTTAATTAGGGTGACCTCTTACTAAGTTAAATTTATTAATACAAAAAATACATAGATTAAAATAATATTGAATCAAAATACTGTCAGTCTGCAGATATAGTTATAATCATGTTGACTTGAGCATTCGAGAATATAATAATTATAATTATCTTTTGAAAATTTTCACACACATTGATCTAGTCCCAAACTAGAATTCCGTTTCTTGGGTACTAGACAACGATACACATACTTTATATAATACTAATACATATATAGATAAATACGTCCTTGACTCGAATACAAATATTTGTGCTCATCACGCAAATTTTACCCCTACCGGGATTTAAACCCATGACTCAGCACATAAACCAGGGTCACTCTCATTGTACCAGTCAGTAGTCAAATATGATGAATAGTTTCTACATAAAAGGTGAAAAATTTATACTTCAGCCCGGCCAGTATATTTCATATCTTCCTGTCTCAAAACTATTTTGTCACTGTCTAAAATATGGAGACATAAAACGACAATGCCGACTTGATTTATATAAACATTTAAACGGCCGGCTGTAAATTAGAGTTAAGATGCTTTCGACAAAATCTCCATGACGTGACAGAGATCGCAAACAATAAAAAATTATCGTTATAAATCTAGGTGAATAGAAAAATATAATATTCCTTATTTATTAAAATAATACTTCTAGATTACGATAAGTGTTCCATAAATCACAAAAATAAAGAACACACCCGCTTATTAAATACGGGCATACGTAGAACATAGCTAAAATACTAGTTAAATACGAAAAGATACTTGATGTATGCGTACATTATCTGTCGACGCGTAGCAAACAACCTATAAATAATGGCGCTAGATTAAAAGGACCTGGCAGAGCGAAACAAACATAATTTGGTTTTCTACCATATCAAAACTTTTTATCACCCCGGTAGCTGCGGACTAATTCCGACATAGCTGT
>WUAW01014307.1:35275-49899 GCA_017165845.1 Thaumetopoea pityocampa | reverse complement strand
CTCCGCCACACGGACAACCGAATATTAGTCTACGGACGGGGGGGCAGTTAGTGAGTCACCCTCCTTACAGTCCCGGCATGACACCTCGCGACTTTTATTTATCCCCAAAATACAAGATAAACTTATGAATCGTGAAGATTCCGCGGCTGCGTTTGAAAAAATCCTGGAAAAGATCCCTAAAGAAGAGTGGGCGCACTGCTTCGGCCAACGGTTCCATCGCATACGACTGTGCTTAGAAAGGAACGGAGACCACTTCGAAAACCAATAAAAACATTAACAGATTCTACATCACTGCGTTTATGATTTTCTAAAAGAATTCAGTATGACCCTCATACAGCTACAGCTCAAAGAGGTTTTTATTTGAAAGTTAAATAAATTTTTCACGGGCAACTCGTCCCACTCGCCGATTTTAAAAATGTTAAGTGTGACCCTCGTATTTGTGGCGGGTACTGTGCGTTTATTTACGGCCGGTACTGTACGTTATTTTTTCTATTTTCAGAGTTAATTTTCCTGGAGACGAGCGCTAAAACTGGAGAAAATGTAGAAGAAGCGTTTTTGAAGTGCTCTAAAACAATACTGGCCAAAATTGAATCTGGCGAATTAGATCCAGAGAGGATAGGCTCCGGGATACAGTACGGCACGGGCACCTCTAAACGATTGAGTGCTCCCAAGAAGCCCGTGAGGCCGCCGTCGGAGTGCGCCTGCCACGTGTAACGGGGTCGGCTCGGTACATGACACAAGTTCATTAATGGATTTATGTGAATTAAGGGGCACGGTTACGGATAAGTGCCTACGCAGCACTGGGCCTAAAACATTATCACACGGCAGTACTTCGGAGCGTGCTTTAAACCTAGTACTTGTTAGTCCGCGTCTTGTCGTCTTCTAGTACTTGTTGTCCGCACATTGGACACCTACGCTACGAGTGTGCCATCGCTCTGCGCCTCCCGGCTTGGTTTTAGAAGCCAATTTAAAGTTTGTGAGGACTCCTAAATTGAGATTAAATATTTTACTAAATATTTTAACACATTCCCTGCCTGACAGTCGGTTTCCAGTTGGGCGGTGCCGTCGCCGCCGTCTCTTACCTGTGCGACTAAAATCAACGAAAAATATTTTGGTTCCCGAGATTTGAGTTTACTCAAATAAATTTATAATAGGGGAGAGTCGGATTATCGTACCAGTTTCCAGTTTTTATGAATTATCTCTTTTCTAAATAAACTTACAAAAGTACAGTTTTATATGTTAGGTATGTAGGTATCTCCTTAATCATAACAAGTGACATCTATTTTCCTGTACGGATATATTCGCTCAAAACATGCGATTTTCTACAGGCAGTCAAATGGTACGATTCAGCGATCTAGTTGGATATACTGTACCAAAGGTATGGTGAATTGGAATCACTAAAAGAAAAAGTATCTGAGCTTATACCTATCTTAGATAGACGGATCTAAATAAATTGTGATCAAAATATCATATAAATTTGCAACAATTGGTTTATCATGATTACAGTTTTTCATTAAGATAAAAAACACATTATTATCATGATTTATTATCAAACAATCAAAATTGTAATGCAACAAAATAATCGTGTGTTTAATATGATTATCTTAATTGTAGTTTTTAATTATGACACATAAGTTTATAAATTAACAAATAATATTTTTATTAAGTAAACAATATTCTGAAAGTAATTTAACACAAAAAAAATCCTTTAACAAAATTAATAAAAAATGTAGCTTCTTGATTTTTATCTTCTAAAATAAAATTGGTATCAAAATAGAGAAGTAAATAATTCAGTTTAGAATTTTACTTTCAAACATAACAATAAATTGTCAGTGATTGTGTATAGCTGATTTATGATTTTCACTTCAATTGAAACAATTATCACAAATATCCGGATTAGATTAACAAGTTTCATGAATCCATATTTGCAACGAATGCACTCAATCCAATCTACTTTTGGGCCTGTTTTATCATAGTAATTGCCATTACATAAGGCACAAGTATTCAATTCATCATCTAAGTCGTAATCAGTGTCATCATCGTCAACTAATTTTATCCTTCGTATCGTCGCTAGTGGATGTAATAGACGGCGACCTTCTTACTCTTGTTACATTTAACGTAAGTTTTTTTCTGTACTGATTTTCTATATTGCACCTTTCTTTGATAATACAGCTTGATTTTTTTGTTAGCATTTTTAGATGTTTATACAATCAGTCGGTTCAATCGTACCGGTACGATAGAGAAAACTTCCAGTGGTACGATTTAACAAACTAGGCATCTCATTAGAAAAAGTGTTTTCGAAAAATAACCTCTAAATTTAGTCATAACATAAACACAGACATTTGTAGTAAATTAAAATTCCGACACATATAACATAGATAATTTTCACTCACCATTTATTAAGAATAGATCTTTGCATATACACGTCAAAATTTCGATCATTAACTACCGAAACAGAATTTTTTCACTGAAGCAAGAAACAACAGGCGGACGCCATTACAAAATTACTTAGGACTTATGGCACTATGGCACATATTTTAATGTTGCCGGTGCAAAAAAATATTATCGTTTAGTAGGAAATCTGAAGGTGGTACGATACATCTAACTCTTCCCTACGTTATAAATTGTGTAATTTGATTACGAGAGAATTAATACGTTGCTTTTTGAATTATGTAAATATTATTTGTAGTTTGGTTTTTATGAGCTTTTTCCCCAACCCTACTAAATTCACCATATTCGTCCGGCAGTGAATGTGGTCGACTGCTACAAACACACACACGATGTGCTTTTCCATAACACGCCGCTCGTGCGGCCGGCGCGCGCCAGGCGCGTAACAAGGTTCTGTCCGAGGACGCGGCCCAACACAACGGATGTGTTTCCGGCGGCGCCGCCCCGTCCGGCGAAACACAACGTTTGTGTTTCTTTGAATTGTACGCCCGCGCGGCAATTTATTATGAACCTGTAGTTATTTCAGGCGCTTCCATATACCGCGCTAGCCGCGGGCAATATCTGGTCTTATATTTATATAAATACACGTTACAGTAATAACAGTAATTTATTTTGTACACACACGGTGTGTGTTCGGCTGCACTGTCGGTGCGATCCTTTGCAAACACGGGTGTTTCCTGTGCGCACGCTCGTAGCGTTATTTATCACCGGCGAGGCGTGTGCGGCCGCACCGGCGTCCGTGTGCGCTGCGCAATGCGGCACACGCGCTGCGTGCGGCCAGCCGTCACCGCTGTGCCGCGCGTGCGAACCGACTCACCGCCACGGGCCGCGGACCGCGCCCCGCGGCGCGGGTAGCTCGCGACTCGTAGCGGCGTCCCGGCAAGTGAACACCCGACGAAACCAACCAACCACCGAAAGTACTTCGTAGTTGGCAATCACCGTTTTAACCAACAGCACCCTGCGTAGCTAATCCCACCTTCGAAGAATACTTTCACGGCTTTGTGGAAGAAAAAACTCGAAGTTTTGAGTCTGTTTCGGAACGATTACATAAAATAAATTCCCACGCGACTTTTTATATAATTAAGTATTACCTTTTCGTTTCTAAATGTACATACTGTACTCGGTGTCGTCATCTCTGGGACGGCGACGAGGTCTTGCACAGACTAGACGACCCTGAAGAAGATACTATCGGCCAATTTGGATGATCGCGGCTGGACTCCTGCTGATTGGAAGCGAAGCCTGCTTCCAATTAAGCAGGGGGCTCCAGGTGTTAGAAGAATCTCAAGTGTATCACCTCCAGCGTCCTGTCGCCGGCCCACAGCACAATGAATGTAATAAAAAAAATACTAAGGCCATCGTTAGTTACTCTCTAAATACCTCGGTTGACCGAAGCCAAAAATGCTTGGTCATTGGCGTGTCCGAGCACTCATCCCCGCAGACCCGACTTCGCAGCGTCAGCGGGATCGACCACTCTGTGAACTTGGACGAAAATATTGAAACGTCCACAAGTTCGGTCAAGTATACAACTTACCGGCACAACACGGCGGATGTTCCTTTATCCGCACCCTGAACTGTGCCGCGGAGCGCGCGCGTCGCGGCGCGGGCGGCGCACCGACGTGTTGACAGTTTATATCACACGAGGTCGGTGTCACAGTTCGTAGATATGTAAACCAAGTTGTGCCGCTTTTGTCATAGTCATTCTGTGTATATGATAGTTTATATAAGAAAAAATAAACCGTTTGACATAATATGAATTATACACACATACACACTCACACATACACATACACACGCTCACACACACACATGTGTGTGTGTGTATATATACTGAATATAAAATGACTCAATGTTACAATAAAGTGCAACGGCACCGGCCGCGGCGCTGTGCTGTGACTAGTGTAAATTGTTATTTTTATGTTAACTTTTATCTTTACCTAAGATAACAACCCGAAAATATGTTTTTTTATATAATAAATTAAGAAAATTCACGTGTATGGTTTTTATAAATTACAACACACGCGCACGCGCCCTCGTGCCCACTCCCCACGCCCCGGGCTCCGACGACAGGCTTCGACAGATTGAAACTTGCTTTATAGATGCCAAGCCGTTGTCATTTCGAATATGTACATGCGAATCATATCTGTACCACTTGGTGAAGCATACCGACCGAACTGGCGTGTGTGTCCGACATGTGCTCGCACCTGGGGTCCCACCTGGTCACGTCGGGTCACACCTGGTCACGTCGGGTCACACCTGGTCACGTCGGGTCACACCTGGTCACGTCGGGTCACACCTTCCACGTCGGGTCACACCTTCCACGTCGGGTCACACCTGGTCACGTCGGGTCACACCTGGCACGTCGGGTCACACCTGGCCACGTCGGGTCACACCTGGTCACGTCGGGTCACACCTAGCCACGTCCGGTCACACCTGGTCACGTCGGGTCACACCTGACCACGTCGGGTCACATCTGGTCACGTCGGGTCACACCTGGTCACGTCGGGTCACACCTGGTCTCGTCGGGTCACACCTGGCCACGTCCGGTCACACCTGGTCACGTCCGGTCACACCTGGTCACGTCGGGTCACACCTGGTCAAGTCGGGTCACACCTGGACACGTCGGCTCGGCAACGTCCGACAGCGGCGGGGGTGCGGTGCGCCGTGCGGCCGCGTTCACCCGCGGGTGATAAATATCAGTGTATTTATTTATTTTATCTGTACTGCTAAGTTAAACTTCTAAGGATATTTAAGGACAAAAACCCTTCCGAGGTAACTGTGAGGAAGGGTCGGATTTGACGGCTGTCACGTGGCAGTTAATTACGTGTGAGGAGATACGGCACGTGCTGCGGACCGCGGCCTAGGAACAGTGCACACCGGGGAGTGACTGGAGGTTGTCCCACTGGGACGGGACGAGGGCGCCGGGGCGGCCTGCACGCCACGGGTGCGTTTGTATTAGGCTGAATGGTATTTTAGAAAATACCATACTTGGTAGAAATTTAATTGTTGAGAATAACAGGCGAGTAAACCCAGATCTCAGTGGACTCGTCCTTCAAGGCAGAGAGAAGTGGGCGAGTCACGTAAGGATACTCGAATAATTGAGAGAGAGATTTGATTCAGCGGTTATCCGTATAAGATGTGACGCGAGGCTGCGATGATTGATTACCAAACCAAATCAAAGTTGATTTAGACGTATCCTTTGTGTAGATAGATACTGATAAAAAGTGCTTTGAAAAAATATTTTAATTAAACTAAACCAAAAGTTCTTTTTGTTAGTTTCACCCATCTCTAAGACTTGAACGTATGTTCTGCGCTCGAAAATCAAATCTTTTGATTAGAAAAAGTCAGCTGTTCAACCGAAAATCTACTCGCCCGTGTGTCGCCCAAGACCGGGCTTGGCTTTAAATTCTCGCTGGACTCGGCCTTTGGGCAACAATTAATGCTAAATACGTGGGTATTGAGGTTCAAAAGATTTTAATACACCAGGATCTTTAAATATATAGATTTAAACAATGGTTGTTTTAAATTCCTCAATAGTGGTTCCTGGGGGTGTGTGCACAGACGGGCCGCGCCTCGCTCGAGTCCCGCCAGGCGGGGCCGTGCGGCAAGCGGATCCCTTCTGTCGGTCCTCAGGGTACGTGAAACGACATGGCGGCGGAACGCGGCCACATCAGAAACAATTTCCTGCGAGTATTTGTCACTTTGTATAAGTTAGCATAAACTCATTAAATATACAAATCACGACATAATAATGTCCTAGACACGCATTGATCTCGTCCCAAACTAGGGTTCCCTGGACCGCGGGTGCTGGAGAACAACGGTGCTGATTCTATTGTAACAGAGTCTTTATCCCGGAAAAATGTTCGGTTCTCGTGGGACAGATTTGTTTGTCACAGAGCAAAGAGGACCGACGTGATTTTTTGCATAGTGATAGTTTAGAGGTCAGAGAATGATTGAATGTTGATCACATTGTGATCAAGCCGTCAGTTCTCACACATACACATTAACATTTCAACGCGAAGAAAGTCGCGGACAATAGCTAGTAGATAAATATCGGATCTGATACATGACTCGGATATATTTCGCTCATCACACAAAGTAAGCTCCAACCGGGTTCGAACCCGGGACTCATTGGCACAGAAAGCAGGGCCATTGCAACCGTACCAGATAGTCGTCAGAATTTGATCACGTTACGATGATGTCGACAGAGGTCTAAATGAAAAATGAGTCGCCAGCCACCGGCTGAGAGCACCTGCTCGAGCGCGATGCGCCGGCGCACCGCGGCCCGCGGCCGCCTCACGGGTGCACGCGCCGCCGCATCTTTGATTTTTCTTTTTTTTACAGATTACCGCGTGTGGACGGAGCTCAAGTGAATGCCGCTGTGTACTGCTTAACATTGCATGCGATTTTAAGCGCGTGTTTCAAGCTTTCAGATTAAATTATTCAATCACAGTAGTATCTATAAATGTATATGTACCTACACGTCAAGTGCAGACGTTTTTGTTATGAGTTATGTACTAAGCGTTGCGTCTATTTATATTATGTATAATGTCAGCGTCACCGGGCGTCACTTGCGCTCGCCGCGGGACGAGCCCCAGCACAGGGGCGCGGCCCTCTCGCTGTACTTCACATCGGTGGTGTAGTGATCATAGACGCGGCTTACGATCGAAAGGTCGCGAGTTCGACCCGGTCCCGTCCCGCACTGACTTATTTCATACTCATGTACCTACAATCTACATTGTAGAGACCAGTGCACTCCACGGAGACGTGCGGCGACGTCATCGCGCAGTACCACGCACTTTCAACAGACTGTGCAGCTCTTGAGTGACGACATTAGAAGTCTGAATCACGCGCATGAAGTTTAATAGCGACTTAGCGTATATATAGCGTTCCGACATGAAGTTATCTCGCTACGAAGGAAAACTTGGTAAGAAAACCTGCGCGCCTGCACGGGTGCGTGCAGCTTACTACTGCGCACCAGGCCAGCGCGGTAGACTACGGCCGAGTCCACTTCCTCGTGCCATAATGGATTGGTCATAATTAAATGTGAAGGATAAAATACAAATAAAGTAAGGGAGAAATAATTACGACAACAAATCACTTTATATAAATTTATTTCCAGAGTTAGCAACAGCCCCGCAGGGCGCCCCGCCCCGCCCCGCCCCGCCCCGCGGGGCTGTGTTCCGTTACCATGATCACCTAGCTCTACTAAGCTTGCGTTGATTTCATAAAAATATTCCTTACGATTAAGGGACCATCCATAAATTACGTCACACGAATTTTACGATTTGAAACCCCCCTCCGTCCTTGTCACAGGTTGTCACATTTTTGAATGTGACAACCTGTCAGTAATATTGAAACATATGTGATGTCACACCTCCCCCGGGTGTGACATCACATGTTTCAATGTTATTCAGGACAGCGAGCGAGTACTCGCCCACGACTTAAACCTACCTAAACTTAATATAGATCGTTCGTATTTTTTTTATTCACATATACATTTTGCGCTTGATTATTTTAAATTTTGAAATGTGAGGTCACAACAGTTTTGACTCCCCCTGCCCGTTGTCACACAATCTCACATTTTGGTGATCCCCCCCCCCCCCCCCAAGGTGTGACGTAATTTATGGATGACCCCTAATGAATTAAATTTAAAATTGATCGATCATTTAAGACAAATATAAAGCTAACCTAACCAAACGAAAACTTTTCAATAATCGTGTTGTTTATAGCATATGATTGGAACACACGCACACATCATATACACACATGCGTACACACACGCACACATACATACATACACAGATACGTTATATACACACACGTTCAATAGGTAGGGTCTCTATAGTTGTAAAAATCCATGTGTAGTATCTTCGTGCACATTACGGATCATCGCAAGGGACTCTTGCGACCGCTGGCACGTGGAATGTGGCGTTCAACAGTTTCGTGCAATGTGCAGGGGCGCCGCGGGGGGTGGGGCGGGGGGTCACCCTCTCACGGGAACACGTGTTCCTTTTAATTTGAGCTAATCATTTTTGCACTTACACTATCTTCAATTTTGTGGCAACAATTGGTTATTACAATAACAGCCCACGCGCGCCGTTACTTTCGTGTTCGTGAGTCAGTCGGCCACCGTCACTCGGCCGCGCGACTCGCGCTACGAGGAACGCGCTCGGCCGCGACGCCTGAGCACGAGACGGGGCATGAGCCGAGCGCGCGCGCTCCGTCCCCGCCCCGCGCCCTTGGACTGGTGCAACAGACGGCACGAAACTTGAGCAATGACCTTGACTGCGCAGATCGCGATTTTTAGATATAAGACGTCGAGTGAAGAGGGCGGGAGGGGTCCTCTAACGCGCGCCTGCCCGTGGTTGGTTAACCAGTTCGTTACTAAAAGTGTACGCGCGCGGAATCTTCCCGCTACTGCGTGCAATGCCCAAGTTGCCCTCTACTGTACCCGTGACCGGACCATGGCCGCGACAACAACACACCGCACACAACAATAATATGAGCTTATTTGATGACACTGGGGACTGCGGTGGCGCCCGCGCCGGCGCAGCGCGGCGGGCGCGGGCGCCGTCTTATAAATAAATATAAGTAATATTGTTTTTATGTGCCCCTAAGGTATACAATATACAAATAATTTTCTAATATATCCAATGTACAAATAATATAATTTTCTAACGTATCCAATGTACAAATTTTCTTGATGACAATTAATGACTAAAGTTGTAGAATGAATCTAGTAAACTAGTCCTAACTCATACACATACAGTCACGCCTTCGTCCCTGGCTGTCCGGCGGGGAACTGAGCCCGGGGTTCCAGCGTGATAGGCGCGTATACTGACCCGCTATACTACCGAAGAGTGGGGGTACGCCTCTGCCTACCCCAACTCTTCGGTAGTATAGCGGTAAGAATTGGTTTCTATCAATTCTTTCCACTTGCTACAACCGTTTGACATAGAAGAGCGGCTATCCGTAGATCAATTTTCGCCCCCACGGAAAACGAGACGTCGGGTGAAAAGCCGCTACGCCGCCATTTTATAAGGTTCAAAAGTAAGTAAATTAAGCCGTTACTCTATCACAGTAAAATATCGAAACAGTTCAACGCGCGACTGCTTTTACGAATTCTTTTAATATCCCGCACCACGGTCCAGATGGGCGGGGGCGGGCGCGCGGCGCGCACCATCCCCAATATTGAGACTCCGGTGTGGAGCGCACGCGTTGTGCGGACTCAAATGTTTAGTAATAAATTAAGTAACATCATGTGTACACCATGCACCGGGACGAACTGCTCGGCGCGCACCGGCGACGGCGTCCGACGACAGCGCGGCTCGCCCGGCGGAGGCGCCGACGCCCGCCCCGCCCCGCTTCGCCCGGGCGAGCGCTGGTCACGGCGCCGACGCACGCGGTTTGTTTTTCAATCAGTCTTATGTTCTGTGAGATGAGGCGGCAGGTGAACGTGCCGCCGGTCAGCCCGGCGGGCGGGCGGGCGGCCCGCGGCGACACGCGACTACACTAACGACGATTTGTAAGTACAACTGGACATCTGACGGCTGCGGTTTATTAAGTAACTGCCTCCAGGGTGAGCCGCAGCGCGCCGCCGGCGCGGCCCGCGGGCGGCGACGCGCCTACGCCTGCTCGGCAGCAGCAGCGCGCTGGCGGCACGCCACGGCCGCGACCAGCGCGGCGCCGCGCCCGCTGCCGTCCTCCGACAGCATCAGGTCGAACTGGAACAGACGCGCAGGGCCCGTGTACACGTACGGTACACTAGTGGTCTGCTGCTGCCAGATACGGCTTGCGATCGAAAGGTCGCAGGTTCGATCCCGCTCCCGTACCACTGAGTTATTCTAATTGATGTACAGTCTACATTGTAAACACCAATGTACTTCAATGGAGAAGGAAAACTTCGTGAAGAAACTCGCATGCCCGCAAGGGTGTGTGAAGTGTACCCAGCCGCAGTAGGTCCGTGCCCCCGGAGTGGGGCCTGGGTGTGGTGACGTGTAATGTCAGTGTTAATCGCATTGTATTGCGATTTACTCACATTATTGATAGTTTCGTGGAACACACCGCAATAAAAGTCACCGCCCGATGGACAAACAAATTACCGAAACGAATCGTACCCTCGCACTGTTCGGGCGCTCGGCCCAGGCCGGCGCGTGCGCACTTCACCCAAATGAATCGTACCCTCGCACTGTTCGGGCGCTCGGCCCGGGCCGGCGTGCGCGCACTTCACCCAAATGATCAGTGTGTTACGGCGGTGGGTGTGTCGTCTGTTTGTGGCGTCGGTCGCGCGCGGGGCGGGGGGGGGGGGAGTCGGGGGCGCGGCACCCGCCACACAGATAAACGCTATCGTTGACATTTGAACCGTCCAAGTAAACAATTTAATGGAACAACACAAACACTCGAATATTACGTCATTACGAAATATATAATAAAATGTTGCGTAGACGACGTCGGGCGTGAACCGGTTGGATAGTCGCGAGCGGGGACCCGGTACAGTGACCGAACTGTTTGATGATAGCACACTTACTCCGGCAACGCCGGCGGGGCGGGGGGCAAGTGCGTGCATGTGTGTGCGCGTGTGTGTGTGTGTGTGTGTGTGTGTGTGTGTGTGTGTGTGTGTGTGTGTGTGCGTGCGCGTGTGTGTGCGTGCGCGTGTGTGTGAGACGTGGAGGCGCCGCTGCGCCCGCCGCGCGCCCGGGGCGGCACTGTCGCTCGTGAGCTGCGGCCGTACCTTGAGGCCGGGCCGCACGAGCTGCGCGATCTTGTCGCACATGAGCGCGTGGAAGTGCGGGTGGAACCGGTACACGGAGCCGTCGATGCCCACGGTGACGTGCGGCTCGCCCATCTTGTTGAGCAGCGTGGCGATGCCGGCGGACACGAGGTGCGCCGCGCGCCGCGACACGCGCTCGCACACGAGCCGCACCGCCGCCATGTCCGCCTCGCTCGCGTGCGGCACGCCTGCGGACACACGCCGTCAGCCCGTGCGCACAAACACTTGTTCGTCTCCTTCAGTCCATTTCCCGCGGACGTTTGGCACATGCTTTGAACTCCGAACGGAAAAGACAGAAGCTAGATTTGAGGGCTGCTGCATTCAACTTCATTACGATACTAAATGTCGTCAAAAATGTAAAAGTATCCGAAAAGGCTTCAGCACCAAAGACCACATATATACGCTGCGGCAGATTATACAGAGGACAGAGGAATATAATCTGCCTTTGTGCCTAGCGCTTGTGGATTATAAGGCATTCGATTCTGTGGAAACCTGGGCAGTGCTTCAGTCTAGTCAGCGGTGCATCGAAGTACTGAAGAGTTTGTACGGAAACGCCGCCATGTCAGTTCGTATACATGATCAGAGCTCAAAACCAGTCCGACTGCATTGAGACGTACGACAAGGAGACGTTATCTCTCCGAAATTGTTTACAGCCGCGCTGGAAGATGTCTTTAAGTTTCTAGATTTGAACAAACTACGCATCAATGTCACTGGCGAGTACATCACTCAACTCCGATTTGCCAATGATGCAGTAATGATGGCAAAATCGCTTACAGATCCGAGCATATTTCTGGACCTCATTACAGTTTTCCCAACAAATGGGTTTAAAAATGGATAACTATCCTATAACTATAGGGAGAACCAAAATTATCCCAATGGTCTTAGAGGGTTCTATTCTCGAAGTTGTGGCGGAACCCGAGACACGTTGTGCAGCTAAAGTACAACTACAACAGGTAAATATAACTTTGAGGAAGGGATTAGTTGCCGAATCCGACTCGGCTGGGCAGCGTTCGCAGACTGTGTGACATCTCGTCAGAAATACCGTAATGCCTTAAGACCAAGACATTCAATCAGTGCGTGTTGCCGGGGATGACCTGCGGATCCGAGGCATGGTCACTGACTATGGGCCACATAAGGAAGCTCAAGGTCACCTAACGAGCAATGGAAAAAGGTATATTTAGAATTTCTCTGCATGATGTGATCCGATAATCCGTAGGAGAACTAAGTCGCCGATGTAGTTCAAAGGATTGCAAAACTGAAGTGGCAGTGGGCGAGGCACATAGCTCGCAGAACCGATGGTAGGAAGGGTCCTAAGGTGCTGCGGTTTCGACCCTGAACCGGAGAGCGTAGTTCGGGTCGACCCCCGACTAGACGAACCGACCGCCTGCTGTGGGTCGCGGGCGACCACTCGCAAGACTTAAACAAATACTTGTTTATTTGTTCGTCTGTTTATGCGGACTAAATTTTGAAAGAGCTGTCCGTAATTTTAAATCTAGTCTAATCAAACAATTTTAAATTCTTGGACAAAATTTAGAAAAAGTAAAAATTTAAGTGTTTATTATTTCCCGAGTGGAGTCAAGTGACTCCGATGGCGCGGCGCCACTCACCCAGCTCCTCGAGGACCTCCGCGCAGCTCGTGTAGTCCCCGGGCTTGTCCGATTCAATCTCCGACACGTACTTGGTGTAGAAGCTGCCCCGCTGGAACAGCAGGTCGGAGCCCTGCCCGCCGAACAGCAGCCCCATCCGCGTGAACTTCACCAGCGCCAGGCGCACCAGCTCGCCCAGGTACATTCCAGAGATCATTTTTTCTTGTCTGTAATATTAATTAGAGACCAATAGTGTTTATCACACTGCTGAAGTCCGGTACAGTTTGATACAGGCTTTCTCAGTGTGAGGAGGGAGTTGCAATAACCCGCAGCCCTCTCGGAGGGCGCGCGAGACGTCCCCCGCGCACGCGCCCTCGCGGGCGGCGCGCCACCGCGCCGCGCAATACCCGCACTGGTACCTACATACATACAGTCAGGCCTTTACCTCGGCTCTTCGCGGCGAATCGAACCCCAGTTTCCTGCGTGGCAGGCGGGGAGACTGACCACTACACTACCGTAGAATTGTGGTAGGCAGAGATAACGGAAACACGGTTCGTTTGTTTTTATTTTCAAATTCAAATTTCTTCCACAGTAAGCTGAAGTTCTGTTTTGGAATTAGTGATTCGTCCGTCTCGTTTTGTGTGTGTGTGTGCAGCTCGAGCGTGTGAGGGTTGTGGATCCCCCCCCCCCCGCACTCACATCTGCTTTCCCGCGTTGATGGAGTTGCGGTCGACGTCGCGGTCGAACTCGGTGCGCACGCAGTCCAGCGCGCCGTCGTCGCCGAATGCGCCCCACTCCGTGTTCACGAGCAGCTCGGGCTTGCCCGGCTCGCCGTCGAACAGCTCGCAGTTCTCGGTCTTCTCCACGTAGCAGGCGTTGCTGCCGGTGCCTGCGGTCACGTCAATCACCACGCGTTACGGATGACCGCGTGTCGGTAATGCAAAATCTCCCTTTGCGTCGTTTAAACGCCGCGGCCGTGAAACGAAAGCACCCGCGTTAGGAACGAGCGCCCCGGGGCGCGCACACAGCGATTCATCGAAAATGAAAACGCGCAGGCGCCGCATGTGCGCGTGCGCCGGTCGCGCGCCCGTGAGGCGGTAGCCCCGCGGCCCCACGGGCGGCGGTATGCACTTACCCACGATCAGGCCTATCTTGCAGTTGTGGTTCTTCCAGGCGCACGACATGAGCGTGCCCGTGGTGTCGTTCAGGATGGCGCATATGTCGATCTGCACGTCCTGCGGAGGGAACACGGCGCGTCACGAGAGGGCGACACTTGTTTCGGAACAATTCTACCCGCGGTTCAGGCATTTCCATTGACAACTGTGTGATTTTCAGGTTTCTGATGATGTCATTTAGACGAGTTGAACTTCACTAATTTAGCAATTTCGTATATGCAAATGAAATGAACAGTCAACAGGTATTTTTAATTTGAACGCCCGTCTGCAAGACTCATGCCCGGTTTCTGATGCACTATTATCGGTAATTTACCTTTTCGATAGCACTATTGATTCGATAACTTATGAATATGTATTTCTGAACACCGCGTCACTAGAAAAACTCCGTTTAAACTTAGATTAAGTTAACCGACCAATCTTTACCGTTTATCGGTTCCACAACTTTATGTAAAGTTATTTGAGAGTAATTCGCTGACTCTGTAGGTTAGAATGTGTTGTTATTGTGCCGGTGAAATATTAAAGTATTCAAAGGATTAATATTTAAAAATCACAAAGAATTAAAATCACACAGTTCCCAATGAAAATGCCTATACCGAGGCTAGAATTATTTAGAAAAAATTGCGTGTATATGGCTCCACTCATTTA
>WUAW01014307.1:16700-35211 GCA_017165845.1 Thaumetopoea pityocampa | reverse complement strand
CAATTCATATCATATTAGGAGTGCATTGTAGTTACTGACATTATGTTGAATTGACTAATTCTTGATTATCATAAAATAGTATTTTGTAATTATAATTATTTTGAAATATTTGCACGACGAATTCGTCATATATGGTGAATCTGAATTTATTGTAAGAACCTATGTATAACCTGTATATTGGCAAATAAACATTTCATTGGCAAACAAACATTCATTCATTCAATAATCAGTGAATAATAATTAAAATATGAATAGTAGCAGTTCATCGGAGTCCGATTTGGAAGTGTCGGAGTTTATTTCTAACATATCAGTGCCCAGAAACTTGAAATGTAGCAGAGATCCTTGTGAAATGTTCACAGATGAAGAGTTTAAAATGCGGTAACGCTTTAATAAAAACACTGTGATACACCCGAGTGACATCATCAGCCCAGTTCTGGAACCCATTATTCATCACCGATATACATTGTTTATGTTGGAACAAATTTTCATCATCTCATGTTTTTACGCTACAGGTGCTCTCCAAGTACTTATCGGTGATGACATCAATGTTCATAGAACCACTGTCTCGAGAGTTGTTTTTAAAATAAGGCAGGAAATAGCAAAGCTTGCCAAAAATTATATATACGTGCCAAATACTGAAGGATCGATAGAAGTAAAATCACAATTTTATAATATTGCTGGTCTTTCAAACGTGATTGGCTGTACAGATGGATATCACATACCTGTTCACTACCCCGGGGGAGATCAGGCAGAACGGTTTCGGAATAGAAAAGGTTACTTTTCAATTAATGTGCAGGTCTTTTGTGATGCTACATTACACATCCGGGATATGGATGATGATTTAGAAACATAATTTACGGAGTATTTGTTATCTCATTTTCATATTTTTCATAAAAAGTATAATTGATAGATAATTATAATAAGAAAACCAATTTTAATATTCAATGATGAAAACAGACCCATCTAGTGGTCCGTTAAAGAACTTATCTGTTTGATAGTTGTTGAACCGTACGATATGCGTCCAGAAACGCAGTAACAGTTAACGGCGTTTCATCTAACAGATAACTTTATAGAATCAATAAGTAAGAAGTGAACTGGCAACTTCAGAAGCCGCGCATCAGTCCGGTCCATATCGAAAATGGCGTGAATACATTTCTTTTGTATTACGAAAACCTTTTTGTTTGCTATGAACTTTTTATTCATAAACATTCCAAAAAAAAACTGTTAAAATTATCACTGTTTTTATCATTATAAACTTTCGTATTTAATGAAGTTATAAATACATATACTATGGTCTCTGCCTGCCCTTATGGGATGTCGGCGTGAGTGTATGTATGTATGTCATTTTACATTTTAATTAATTTCAATAATGTATTATTCTTCCTTCATAGAAATGATCCCAATGAAAATAAACAATAAAGATTTATTGTATGTCCCTAAATACTAATATAATAATAATATAATATAAAATTAATATAATACTATTATAAAACAACGCTGAAAATATAAAAAAAATATTTTGCGTGATATGAAACAAACCGATTTTGTTTGTATGAAACCCTTAGAAGATGCAATTCTAAGGCGAAATAAAATATCGAAGAAATAAATTGGTTGAAGATATGTTGGATAAGGGTTTTAAAAAGCAAACCATACACAATGTTCTATAAAACTTCATTTGGTGAGAATGAGAAGATTGCCCTCGCGGCGAAGACCGCGGGGCTTTGGACATAACACGGTACTAACACGTTTGTACCATCACGCCGCCGCCGGCCCGACACAATGAATTATTAACTTATATTCCTATTAACTTATATTAACTTATATTATATTAACTTATATTCCTCCGTATGTTTAGTTACTGACAGTATTGTGAAATGACTTGCTGATTATCGCAAAAATATTTAAATTCTTGTTACGGGAATATCTTTACAATTATTTTTGAAATATTTGCACGACGAATTTATCAAATACAGTGAGTATAAATTTAATTTAAAACCTATGTATAACCTGTATTTTAGCAAATAAAACGCTCATTTTTAATTCATTCAATACATCATGACTACTTTCAACAACTTTCTTATAATGAAAAAAAAAATGGAACATATAGTTGTAATTAATATAACTTAAATGGCATTACCTGAAGAAATATTGAAATAAAGCCCTTTTGTTTTTAGACACATTTAATAAAAATTTCATATAAAATTAATTTAATTAATTGAAATCCCATGTTTACTATTTCATTAATGTATGATTTTTATACTTTGTTGACTTTGAAAGTGGTATAAGTCCATTTGAAATCATCAAAAATATAATTTTTTTAAACTAATACTTTAAAAACGATCATGTTATAAAATTAATCAATTTAATATAAATAAAATAAAAAAAACATAAAATGAACGTATTAACATATGCCAATATTATAAAATTGTTTAATATAAGTGGTTATAGGCTTTTTATATAAATCTATGATTGTGTTGGGATTTCTCATTTAGCGAAAAATTCACATTCACGCGGGCAGAGCCGCGGGCAAAGGCCAATATAATATAAAATGGACTACAACGACGGCTCATATCTAGTTCCCGGTTTGGCGCCCAGATGCCGCTCAACGCCAAGGAATTGCGAATTGACAGTTGCAGCCTATCTAGTGTATTGGTGTATAACCACGACGAGCGCCGGCGCGCCGCGCGCTGGCGCAATGGTGGCCCAGTTGATTCTCACTCACAGTGCACAATTGCAAAAATCGTGTCGCAAGTACCGCGCCACATTTTTTTAATAAAAAGCATACTCACTCCTCGCCTTGCGATGGCGTCTTTGAGCCCCTGCACGACATCTTCTCCGACCACTCCACTACAAGAGAACCCCTTAGTCCACCTCTGTAGAATGCCCTTCGTGAGCCCCAGCTGCCTGAGCGGGAAACTGAAGGTGAAACCGAGCGCCAGTCGCTCCTCGTAGACGTCGTGCTCCTAGGTAACAACAAAACGCGGTTAGCCTCGACCACCTCCGGAGCCGCGGACTCGACAAACCGTGCAACAACATATTCACCTTCATGAAGTTAGCCAAACACTCCGCGATGTGGTCAAACAGGGCCACGCCGGTGCCAGTCATGATGTGATTAGGTATGGCATAAATTTTCGACTGCATATCAAAGTGGTTCTCACCTAAATTTATAATTAAAACTCTGAAGTTGGTTCCTCCTAAATCCAATGCTAGAAATTTACCGCGTTCTGGAACCAAATACACACAGTATTGAACTAATCTAACACTGAAACTTTTGACCTAAACAGTTGCTAAAATAATGGAAATAATATTATTTTTGGTATTATTAACAGATACCTTTCCCATTCGGCAAATCCTGAATGTAGGTGATCCAACATTTGACTGTCGCATTTGCATGCGTGTCTCTGCCAAGTCCTTTGAGTAGATCGTTGTGAAGTCTACTCATAATTTCCTTGATTTGTTTATCCGTCATATGGAAAACCTCGCATTCTTCGCGAATCTGTGCAAAAAAGAAAGATAATAGTAAGGTTAGAAGATCGGCTGAAAGTAACCAGCACAATCAACCGGTTATAGATTTTCATTTAAAATTTTACAACTATTTATTGTAAATTGTTGTAAAATTTGTGGTTTTTCATGCAAATAATTTACTATTTATAATCCGGTTACACAAATTTGTTACGAAACCCTTTACGAGAATCACATGTCGTTGTTCATTCGTCACGTAGGTTTATTTGGTTCGGCTTTGTCGGTGCTTATTTAATGTCATAATTTATATTCTTTACTAATAACATTGTTCACAAATCCAAAAGTTGCGGGCGCACGGGGCAGCTATTCACTATCGCGAGCGAGTTTCACAAGGTCAAAGCGGTCATTACGACACTCCCGTTGCTTTCCAATTTAAAACAGCGTTTAAATACTAAGTTTTGTGTTGAATTCAAAAATACACTCACCAGTTGTAAATTATTTATAACTATACCCATTTTTGAACTATTATTTAAAAGATATTTAACACAGCGCGCGTTATTAATTATTTAATGTTATTGAACACGTCGCGCCCGACCGACAAGAAAACGATAAATACGCTGCATAGCGCGCGGCGCGCAACCGCACTCCACAGCGCCGTCGGCCGCGCCGCCCGCTGCGTCACGCAACACGCGCTCTTTTTCATTCATCTTACAGAATTGTTGTCGTCTCGTTTTTATTAAAGTAATTTTCCTGCATGTTAGAAGAACACAGGCGTAATGAATTTGAGCATCAATTCGAAAATTAAAGTAATAAGCGATATAGAATGATGACGTTAATGTATAATTATCAACATCATGAGCGGATGTCAGCCGTTGACCTTGTCATTTTAAACGTAAAGAACGCTTCGACCACCCTGAACGTTGTACCGCGGCGCTCGGCGCGCGGCGCGCCCCCCGCTCCACGAATCCGATTGGCCAGCGCGTGGGCTCGCTCTTGACGTCATATACATTCCACGATTTCCATATTTACAGTTGCATTGCATCAGATTTATTCGTATTGGATTGTTTTAGTAGGTGTGTACATATGTAGCCCAACTGATATTGTATTTAACAAGTAGGCATTAATTTTATTTTTAACATTTTTATCTTTAACCTCATTGTTCACTAGGTAGTAAAATCTTATTTAAGTCTTAAATCTTATTAAACTCTACTAGTATTGTATGTACTACATTATAGATATCTACATACATATTTTGAAGAATACTTAAAAATATTTTAATCTTTCATATTCAATGTCCCTTTTAATCACTTAAGTACCTACATAATCTACACTAATATAAAATTATTAAATGTCGAACTTTGTACGTTAATTAAAAATATAAAAAACTACTTAGATCGATTAATTAAGGGCTTTTGAAATATAATCCGTTCAAGCTTCACGCAAAAACCAGCGGGTAGATTTTGGTCAAAATGTTACAGTCTTAAAAGTACGATTTCGACTTAAATACTGCGGCATGCTTGATCAAAATCGGTCCAATAGAATTAAAGATAAGTTTGATCCCTGTTTTATTAGCCGCCGTTAAGTTACAAGAGCTCAAGTAAAAATGGTTCTAAGGCTTTTTATATAAATTTGATTGTTTCGGGATTTCCTATGTAGCGGAAAACCGACATTCACGCCGGTGGAGCCGCGGGCACAAACTAGATGAAAATATAATTTGATCAAGTCTTTTCTCCCTGTTGGTGCTTAAGTGTATCCAAAGAGTCTAAATGCCTAGCGAGTGTACTGTCACACGGGGCCCTGTGACGGGTGCGGGCGCGGCCCCGTGGGCCGCGACAAGCAACGTATGGGACGAGCCGGGGCGCTGGACTGTGGTTGAAGAGGCCTATAAATAGGCTCGCTCGGCGTCGCGTCGGGCGCGCGCCGCGGCCACGGGCCGTTGTTTATTTTAGACAGCGGGGTGGTTGTGCGTCGCCGGCGACACGTCGTGTACGCTGTGACTGTGCGCACTTGACGTAATCAACAATACACACACGCCGCGGAATATTCCTACAGACACAGGTTAGCGAGATCGCGCGGACGCGTGAAGGTGCTATTGGTCGCGGGCGGGGCGCGCCGCGCGCGCGCCGGCTAGACACAGTTATCGCCCGGCTCCAGCTCGAGTGTCGATAAGGGCCGCACGCGCTGGCCGGCACCCATTTACCTTTCCGGTCGCTAAACTGCGATTAAATGATATCTAATCGGTGTTCCGCCGCGTCATCTGATTTGCGTCTGGTCCCGTGTCGTTCTCCACCGCGTACGCGACTGGGCGGTTCATAATACCTACTAGTCACACACAAAATCTACCGCCAACAGAATATTTCTAATCGATAAATTACGCTGACTTATCTATCTATACTATTATGCAATTTTTAACCTATCTATACTATTATAACATTGTTAAATGTCAAATTTTCAAAAATCAAAGATGTTTAATAAAAAACTACTCAGATCGACTAATTAAGGGTTTCTGAAACCGAATCCGTCGATGTTTGTTTGTTTGTTCGGGCTTCACGCAAAAACCAACGGGTAGATTTTGTTTAAACTATTGCACTCTTAAAGGTATTATTCCGACTTAATTAATGCGGCTTGTTTCAGCAAAATCAGTCCAGTAGAGTTAAAGATACAGCTTGATCCCTGTTTTAGCAGTCGCCGCTTAGGTACGAGAGGCCAAGTAAATGTGGTTAAACTTTTTATGATTCTGTGATTGTGTCGGGATTTCCCATATTGCGGAAAACCGACATTCGCGCGGGCGGAGCTGCGGACAACAGCTAGTACGATATAAGTGGTGGAATGTGCTATGGTCGCGGGCGCGGCGCCGGCGCTCCGAGGCGGCGGCGGCGTCCGGCGTACGTGTTCGTGTGCGCGACGCGTGCGCCGCGGGAAGGTCGAGAGGTCAAGTAAAAGTGGTTGGCCTTTTTATATGAATCTGTGATCGTGTCGGGATTTCCCATGTTGCGGAAAACCGACATTAACGCGGGCGGAGCCGCGGGCAAAAGCTATTCCTATCATCATCATCATCATCATCCCCAGTCCATATCGTCCCCACTACAGGGGCACGGACGTCTCCTGATCAGGAGGGGGATTAAGCCGTAGTCTACCGCGCTGACCTGATGCGGGTTGGTAGACTTCACACACCCATGCGGGCATGCAGGTTTCCTCATGAAGTTTTCCTTCTCCGTTAAGTACATTGGTGTCTACAATGTAGACCGTACATGAATTACAATAATAACTCAGTGGTACGGGACGGAGTTCGAACCCACGACCCTTCGATCGTAAGCCGTGTCTAAAACCACTACACCACCAATGCTCTATTATATTACATTTTATACATATTATTATATATTATACAGTACTATTATAAAATTGTTAAATGTCAAATTTTCAAAAATCAAAAATATTTAAAAACAAACTATGTATGTATGTATGACTATGGCTTCGGAAACCAAATCCGTCGATGTTTGTTTGTTCGGGCTTCACGCAAAAACTGGCGGGTAAGTTTTGGTTAAACTGATACAGTCTTAAAGGTACTATTCCGACTTAAATAATAGGGCATGCTTCATCAAAATCGGTCCCGTAAGATTAAGATACAGCTTGATCCTTGTTTTAGTAGCCGCCGCTAAGATACGAGAGATCAAGTAAAAGTGGTTCATAGACTTTATATGAATTTATGATTGTGTCGGGATGTTGCGGAAAACCGATATTCACGCGGGCGGTGCCGCGGGCAGAAGCTAGTCTACACTATTATAAAATCGTTAAATGTCAAATTTTCAAAAATTAAAGATATTTAAAAACAAACTACTCAGACTAATTAAGGGCTTCTGAAAGCTTCACGCAAAAACCAGCGGGTAGATTTTGATTAAACCGTTACAGTCTTGACGGTACTATTCCGGCTTAATTAATGCAGAATGTTTCATCAATATCGGTCCAATAGAATTGAAGATACAGCTTGATACCTATTTTAGAAGCCACCGCTAAGGTACGAGAGGTCAAGTAAAAGTGGTTCTAAGGTTTTTTTATATAAATCTATGATTATGTCGGGATTTCCCATGTAGGAGAAAACCGACACTCACGCGGGCGGAGCCGCGGGCAAAAGCTAGTACTAAACTCAGATCGTTTTTAAATATCTTACATTTTTGAAAATTTGACATTTAACAATTTTATAATATTTATATAAGTTCATGGCATGTTCAAGGCTAAATGGCCTTGACAGTTACTGGTTGGATTCTTGTCTAACGAGTTACCGCATATAAAGCCGAAGGCACCGCACGCCGGGTCCAACTGGTTATAACCAAACAATTATTTACACAAATGAGTAAGGGGCGGCGCGTCTCGGCGCCGCGCGACGCTCCACCACACTCGGGAGAAGTCACCATCACCCTATCAGCCCACAGACGTCCACTGCTGGACATAGGCCCCTCTAATGATCGCCACACCGAGCGGCTATGGGCCGCCTGCAGCCATCGATTGCCCGCGACCTTCACCAGGTCATCGGTCCACGTAATCGGGGGTCAACGTGCACTACGCTTTCCGGTTCGGGGTCGCCACTCCAGCACTTTAAGACCCCAACGACCATCGGTTCTGCGAGCTGTGTGCCCCGCCCACTGCCACTTCAGTTTTGCAATCCTTTGATACCTCAAAGGTCGTCAGCGACTCTAGTTCTCCTGCGGATTATCTAACGAGATAATCCGCAGGAGAACTAGAGTCGCCGACGACCTTTGTGAGACAGGATACGTAATGGCGTATCTTGTCTCGCAGGGAAACTCCGAGCATAGCTCTCTCCATTACTCGCTGCGTGACCTCGAGCTTTCTTATGAGGCCCATGGTCAGTGGCCATGTTTCAGATCCATAGGTCGTCACTGGCAATACGCACTGATTGAATACCTTGGTCTTAATGCATTGCGGTATTTTTGACGAGAAGATGTCACACAGTTTCCCGAACGCCGCCCAGCCGCGTTGGATTCTGCGACTGACCTCTTTCTCGAAGGAAGAATGATGTCAGGAGGAAAAATGTCCTTTTATTTCAATACTCTTTTCACGGCAATTTTTGTTCTCCAAATACGCAAAAACTGTTGATTTCACTATCAGAGTTAATAGCTTTTTTCTTTGAAATCTGATTTTTTGATAATAATTATGTAACAGTGACTTGGAGCAGGGTCGCAAGCCTGCGGTGGCCTGTCCGGACCAGTGGAGTCGCATTCTTTACCAACCCCTTGGAAAAACTCGGCACGCGGCGCGGCGCGGCACGGGGCGGCGCGGTATGGCGTGGTGCGGCGCGGTATGGCGTGATGCGGCGCGGTATGGCGTGGTGCGGCGCGACAAGGTACGGCACGACGCGGCAGAGGCGGCACGGTGGGCGCGCTCCCGCTCGCGTGCAAAACTCCTCGCGAGTTTCCCTCTACGTTTTTCTTTAAGAGCACCTCGCGTTTGATGTGAGATTACGGAGACACAGTGCTCACCCGTTGCGTTGTGTTGAGGTCTATAAAGTCTGTCCGTACAATTTTCTTTAGAAACTCCGGCCATACATCAACTCTCTTTTACACGAATCTGAATGAACGCGGGTCACGAATATACTTTTAACATGAATTTTTTGTTTTAGCACTAATCCAAAATATTTTCAATTCTAATTTCCAGTACAGTCAGAACACGGTCGACTGATGCCCACACGTGTGACCGACTTGGACTATTCAGGGCTTGTTTACTATTTATTCTAGAGTTACGGGAATACTTACAATCACTTTCTCTTCATGTCGTTGTTCTTCAAGGTGGCACGGCATCTCTTTCTTTATTTATTCCGGTGCCGTGCGCTGTCGGCGACCGCTTCCCATAAACAAGTGCTAAGGGTGACACCTCTGCCTGTCGTTCTTTTATTCCTTTTATTTTATTATATTATTATTATTTATTCTTTTTATTCTTATATTATTATATTCTCCTGCGTTTTTTGCGCTATTTTTCTATTTGTGTATTTTTTTGTAATAAATATGTATTGTTTTATAAATAAGTAATATGTATTTCATTATTAGCCTTTCGGCGCGGTGTTTTTGGAAAAATTACTAGGAATTTTTTATCTCACACGATTTTTTAAAGTTTTCTAAGGATCTATCGTGTAAAAAAGAGTTGGTTGTATGAGGTCAATGTTTTAAACCCTAAAAGTGTGAGAAAACAAATATGGCCATATTTGTTTTCTGTGTGTGAGTCATCTCTCGTCCGCGGTGAGCCCGGACGACGCCCCTCCGTTCATTCATAATTTTTGACAAAGGTTCCCGACAAACAGCCAGGTTTTCATCCCCGGAACAATTAAATTTGAATTTTTTTCCCGTCGACCTTCACAAACTTCACTCGTTGTTCTGCAATAGCGGAACTACCGGAAAGTGTATTAATTTAATACCATAAAAGCTTTACATCCTCAGATTAGAAAATGTCGTAATCAAGGGTAAGAATTCCAGAACTTTTGTTTTGTAATCTGAGTTTCTACGTATCATTGATTAATATATACATACTCTTACGCCTGTATCCCATATCCCAGGTATCCCCGCATCCCAGGGTAAGCAGAGACCACAGTTTGTCACATGCTACGATCCTGACACACCTCTCTCGCCTCATCCACATCCGTACATCTTTTCACACACATTCGTTGATTAAGGGTGCTACGAACTTGATATTTTTGAAACAAGCTGTTGATTTAATCAAGGTAAGTTTTTCCTGGGCGCCCTCTCCCGACACTTCCATTCACATTTGCCTGGTATATTCGTTTTGTCATTCAAATGTCACTCATCCTTTCCAAGTGTTGAAACCATTGAAGCGTTCCTCTCTCGCTCTCGCCACCACACTGTATTTCACCTTATCACGCTATATATCACGCTGATCCCTTGTCATGCTATTCCTCAATCGATCACTCGGGAGATACTTCGTAAGGAACGCATTTTCACCGCATTAATATGACTTTGTTCTTCTTTTGCCATACCCACGATTCACTGCCGTACATAAGTGCAGGCACCGGCTCACCATTGTGGATAGCCAGACGAGCCCTTTGTGAGACTGACTGACTACTCAATACGGAGAGCAGGGCACCATTCACTTTATTACCCGCAGTTACTCGCCTTTCGATATCATTGTTTAATCTAATGCGAATAGCAGACACTTTTAGACCTTATACGTAATTATGTTTTTTTTTATTTGATGGATATAACTATTTTATCAAACGTAATCTTGATAAAAAAGCAGGAACGTGAGCGGTGGCGCGAAGGGTCGTCTATATAGATTTTATTCTTTTTTGGGCACATTAGGTCTTTGTCTCTTGTTTTCAGAAATTCGCATGTAAACTCATATAAGAATCCGTTCTCGTCAGCGTCCGCCTGCCGTGTTAAGGTCGTGAATGTACTTTGCAAAGCGACGTAGGTAGCGCAGGCGCGGCGGCGCGCCCGCGCAGCGCCAGGCGTGCACTTGTACTGTTACAAACATTATCAATACAAACAACGTGCCACTTTTGATTTAACATCTTTTGTATAGAGTTTTTATATTTACAGACCCATTACAATATAAATCGGCCGGCTGTATCTCGTAAACTATTTGTGAGCCATGATATTTTTAAAAGTAATTTCTGTCCAAGAGCTGCTAACGATGACGATTTTGTTGGCAAATATTTAGCACAAAAAAAACGAAACATACTGAGCAAAGATAATTTTAAAATCTGGTAATTTATACTATTATATTATATTGTATATTATAAGTTGAGTGATGTACTCGCCATTGACATTGATGCGTAGTTTGTTCAAATCTAAAAACTTAAAGACATCTTCCAGCTTTTTTGAGCTCTGAGCTACCATGTCAGTACGAACTGACATGGTGGCGTTTTCGTACAAACTTTAATGTTTCGATGTAAAGATAATTAATAGAACATCGCATCGAACATCGTCTCTTAAGACTGAAGCATTGTCCAAGTTTCCACCGAATCGGACGCCCTCTCATAGTCCACAAGCGCTAGGCACAAAGGCAGATTATACTCCTCTGTCGTCTGTATAATCTGTCGCAGCGTATGTGTGAGCACCATACTTGTCTGTGTGTGTGTTACTGAAGCGTTTTCGGTAACCGGTTTATTCGGGAGGCTGGAAGTGGTGAAAGCTGCGTTCGAGACGGCTCGTGATCACCCTCAAAAACAGCTTATATATGTGGCTAAGGAGCGAGACAGTTCTGCAGTTGTTCAAGAGTGTTATGGCCTTTCTTGAGGAACAATACAACTAAACTTCTGCTCGATACCAACCTCCTTGTGCCGTCATGTATGATGAAATTAAACAACTTCTGTAGGTATCCCTCCCGTCCTCAGCAGTTCGGTAGTGATTCCGTCATCACCTGGTGTCTTGTTGTCAAGTTGCTTGAGAGCCACGCGAATCTCCTACAGGCTGTCATCCGGGATATCTTCGGTACTGTGTCTTGCTTTTGGTCTAATCTTCACATTTTTGTCGAGTTTTGGGAATATGGTAGAAATGTAACTGCAAGGGGTCCACCGGAAGCAGCTAAATTTTGAAAGTGGTTTATGAGAAAAAAATGTCTGGGAACCTCTGCTTTAGACCCTTTATTATGCTCAATGGCGTCTCTCATACAGTATGTCAGTCAGTACGAAAAGCGTCTAGTATACCCTTTTTTGGATTTTGAGATCTGCTATTAAGCTGTCGACATAGCGATGCGTTCACTGAAGCCTGGAGTCTCATCTAGTCCCTTTCGTCCATAAAACTCAAAGTTTGGTGTGAAAGGCTGTTGGTTCTGTTAGCGCGGTTAATCGTTTACTAAAACTTTGACCCCACCGTACGTACCGTGTCCACAAGCATGTTAAATTGTCCATAGAGACGTAGTCACTCGGCCAACCAGAGCTGCTTTGAGCACGAACTAATAGCTTTCAGAGTTTTGGATACGGGCAGGTGACTTATTGGGTACCTGCCTGATGACACTCTTAACCCCTTTAATATGAAAATACTGTGGCGACGCTGAGATAGCGAGATAAACATGAACTATGTTTTACATAATTGGAACAAATTATAAGTAATTTGTATATTGTTTAAAACGTGCCACGGGGTGAAAACATCTGACGTATATTTAACACCCCTGGTTCGGACCCGACTTTGACAGTTCGAACACTTTCTTGAAATTTCTAGAGAAAACAAAAGACGACCGGGGCGACCGGACCTTCGGCGAGCGGGGGATGTATACAAGGGCTCGCGGCGCGCCCCGCGGACAGTTATTGTTTAGTAAACAAGAAAGTGAGTTTAAGAAACGAAGAAGATGCAGTGGTTAACAGCGTGGAAACGATCGAACGGGGAGACAGCGCTGCGCGAGCGACGCGCCGCGCGCTGGTGCGCTGTTCGCTGACCACGGTGACGTGATCGTCGGTGATCGGCCCAGTGCCGCGGACTGTCACGTTTCCATTTCATGTGTAACGTCAATGTTGTGTACTATTATAAAATTATTAAATGCCAAATTTTTAAATCTAAGATATTTAAAAAAAAAACTACTCAGATCGACTAATTAAGGGCTTCTGAAACCGAATCCGTCAATGTTTGTTTGTTTGTTCAAGTTTCACATAAAAACCAGCGGGTAGATTTTAGTCATACTATTACAATCTTTAAGGTACCATTTCGACTTACATACTGCGGCATTTTTCATCTAAATCGGTCCCGTGGAATTGAAGATGCAGCTTGATGCTTGATTTAGTAGCCGCCGCACGGTGGGCTGAATCGGCTTTCATATAAGTTTATAGGGACTTCAATTTGCAAGTGTCGGATTTTTTGCCGAATATCGCTTCCATTAGTTATTACTATATACAAAAATGACACCCCGAGTTAATTGTGCACAAAAACGAACGAATTATATTTTTTTTTTACGAAAAATTTGTATGAAGCTAGTATGAAAAATCTAATTATCTCTTAAACGATAAGGAAACCCGTAATATCCTTACAGGTGGTTATAGTACTAATTATTTATGATTTTTTGCCACACTCCACATAACTGTTATCGCTGCCGATTTTGCCGAAAAGCGATTTCCGGCAAAAAATCCGACACTTGTAAATTGAAGTCCCTGAGTCTATAAAAGCCGATTTTCAGCCCACCGTGCGGCGTTATGGAACGAGAGTTCAAGTAAAAGTCGTCTATGGTTTTTATATAAATCTATTATTGTTTCGAGATTTCTCATGTAGCGGAAAACCGATTTCCAAGCGGGCGGAGCCGCGGGCAAAAGCTAGTACCTAATATACTGCCGTATACGCGGGGCAGAAAGTGTAATCCTGGCTAATATTTGGTTATAATATTTAATACTTACAACATCCCTCGGCGGCCGCATATCGGTTCGACTGGTCGGTCGCGACGAGCGACACGTGAAGTGATGGACGAGCGCGCGGCCCACACGGCGCTCACGTCAACTGACTCGGTGCAGAGGCACGACCGCGTCGCCGTGCACACGCACACCGTGCCGGCGGCCGGCGGCGGGCGGCGCCCCGCGGCGGGGTCACCTTGGGCCGCCGCCGCCGCGCGCATGTGCACCACACCCTCGGCCGCGTGACGTCACGCCGCGCGCCGCACTTACGAGACGTTTGTCACGTGCCGCCCTCGACGGACTTCACACAGGCCGCGCGCGCAAACACGATCATATGGACGTTCTGATGAGAATATCGACCGAGTACGAGCTGCACGTCTTGACAGTCTAAAACTACTTGTGAACGACCTTGACAACTTAGTTCGACACAGTCGACTCAATCCTTCGCTGGAGAAGAAAGAATCACATTTATTCAAGACAAGCACAATAAAGTCAGCGATGCAAGAGAGTAAAAGAAAACATACCAAACAAGGAATATATAGAATGTAGACAAGTTTACAATCGCAATATACCACTAAATAGGTATTTATTAAGCGCCTGCCCGAAAAGGCCCTGTCCCAACTTGTTGTTGCGGCGCCGGTGATTTGACACCCCCGGTGTTGCGGCGCCGGTGACTTGACACCCCCGGTGTTGCGGCGCCGGTGACTTGACACCCCCGGTCGACCTCATTAAGTTTATGACGGTGTCTTGAGGAGTGCCGCCCCACTCCTCTAATAACGCCGTCTTCAGCTCTACGACGCTCGAAGACACTGAATTTCTACTCTTACTCTTCAGTCGTACTCTTCAGTCCGTCCCATAAGTGCTCAATGGGATATGAATCCCATTGAGCACTTATGGGACGGACTGAAGAGTAAGACATGAGTCTTACCCGAGCGCAGGCCAGTCCATTGTACGGGTTTCGACTTATTTAGATAAGCGACGTGTGCCAGTGGGCATTGGCGTGCATTAACGCGAAGTCTTCGCCACCAAACCCTGCGCTCGGAACATCATGCTCCAAAAGAATGTCGTGATGTGCCGATCCGCTGTTGGCCCGCCTCCTCAGCCTCTCCCAGGTACGAAAACAAGCTCTGTATTTCCTTCTAAGGAGACCCAGTCCATATCATGCAGGAACCGCCGCCGTATGCAACTGTTTCAGCGAAACAGTATTGGTTAAATCGTTCGGCCAGACGCCTGTAGACCCGGCCTCTCGTGTCCCTGCCGCGCAGAGGCATTCTGCACTCGTCAGTGAACAGGGCCGGCCGACATTGCGCAACGTTCCAGTCGAGGTGCTCTCGAGCGAACTGGAGGCGCGCTTGTCGGCGGCCGGTAGTCAATTTATTGCCCGTCGCGGGCCTTTTGGAGTAAGGTTGACTTCAAGCGTCTCCTTAGTGTCCACTCGCTGACGGCTACCTCTCGTACACGTCTCAGTTGTTGCTGCACATCAACACCCGTCAGATGCCGACTGCGCAGCGAGGTTGAGACAATGAAAGGGTCGTCTCTCCCAGAAGTGCACTGGTGGCGGCCGGTTCTTGAACTCCGTTTGAAGGCACCAGTCTCTTGAAATCATCTATATACTCTGGATGCAGCGGATTGGTTCAAGTGAAGCTGGGTAGCGACTGCTCGCTGACTTGGCCATTGTAGCAACAGGGTAACGAAAGCGACTTCTACAGGTGTGGTGTCCATGTTTTTGTGAAAACAATGAATGTAATTTACGGAAATGTGTACCGGTCAACTTGTTCCGAATGCATGCCTGTTCCATTAATTCAAAAGCGACGAGAGTTCGGTAAGTTGTGCACACGCCTGGGGAGGTTTCTGCGTTGCCAAAGAGTCCACGCGGACGGAGCCACGAACAAACAACTAGCTAGTCCAATATAAAATATCAATAAAAACATAATGCGCTAACAAAACGACAAGTTGTGAAGTTGTGCGCCCGCACCGCGGCGTGCGGCCGCACCCCGCACCGCGGGGACTGGCACATTGGTGCGTGAGTGTGTTGAGTACGGGACTGACGTAGGTCACCGCCTGCGCGACTCGACCCGTGAGCCATGACACATCGCCGGCCAGTGGGCGCGTAACTCACTACCTGTTCATCATTTTCCTCAACTGACCCCGGGTATTACCCGGAGCCCAACAGATGACGCCATGCATTGGGTGCGTACAAATGATACAAAATAATAATTTATTATCGTAAAGATAAGGATTTTTTTATCATATTCAAGCCAGTACTTGACTACAATCCCACTTGATGTTAAGTGGCGACGTACGAGTAATTTAGGGTGGTAAAATGTACTAGTTTTATAGAAACCTATTCACTCTTGTCTTAAAGATACCTATATCATTATTGGACGGAAATACTTTCGCAGGAAGACTGTTCCAGTCGTTGGCCGCACGTGTTATGAACGTGAAAACAAATAGCTCCGTACGGGTGGCAGGGACGTCTACGAGGTAGGGGTGATAGCCCGCCGCGCGCCCAGTAGTCCGATGGTGAAAGGGGGATGGAGGTATAAAATCGTGTGATTCTCGCGTATACATCCCAAAATGTATCCGGTAGAATACTGAAACACTGGCTACGCAGTGCTTAAGGCCTTGTAAATTCTTCCTTGTAGATAAAACCAGGAACTGGTTTTGTGCTCGGTTAGGTGCTGGGGGGTAAACCCGCGAGGGCGCGGGCGGTTGAAGTGGCGCGCCGCGAGCGCCTCGTGCTCACCCGCGGTACCGACCGCTCAATAGACAGATCTCAAAATTTCGTCAGGCCAGCTGACGATACTGAAAAGCGATACCGGCGGGATTATCTGTTCCAGGCCTCAGATTTTTGGTGAGGTTGAGAGCCTTTATGGGCAGTTGTACACCACTCGAGGACAAACCGTTACAAATTTAGCCCCACACCCCAGAACTAAACTGACCCGACGCTACTCCGAAGATATCCCGCATATCACGCTGTACGAGTTCGTGGGCTCTCAAACAACTTAAGTACACCAAGGCACCGGGTGATGACGGCATCACTACTGGACTGCTGCAAGCGGGAGGGACTCCTGTACTCCTGCAGAAAGTGTTCAATTCCATCCTACACGAGGGCACAACGCCACTTGCTTGGAGCAACAGTTTGGTTGTGTTGTTGATCAAGAGAGACCCGCGAGGCCCTGCCGGCGGCGCGCGCGCTGCCTCGGCGTGACGGACACTCGCCGCCGCGCGCACGGACCTCAACACAGACGTTCTCAACAGCAAGTGTTGAATCGGTGAGTCAATGCGCACGGCCCGGGGAGCGTTCAGCGGGCCCCGCGCGCGGCGGCGCCCGCGCCCGGCCCCATGGACACGGTGAGAGACGCCAACTGGTCCTACAGAGAGGCGCGGGCCCCTCGGCTGGTCCAGTGACGGCAAGGATCCACCGACACGTCCAATCAGGAGCCTGTCGGTACAGCTAAAGTTTGACTCGTCACCAGCTCTGCGTGTAACTTTATATATTTAGACGCCGCATGAAAATTAAACCGAAACAAGTTTCCATATACATATTTATTTAATAAAAAAATACACAAGTTACTTGCGTAAAGGAGTGACATGAACTCATCCGAGCGCTGCCGCGCGCGCGCCGCCGTCGGCTAGAAAATAAAAAACAACGGTTCCACAACATGAACCGGTGACAAAATACATAAGTGTGTGTGTGGTTACCGCGCACAAATGTGAAGGTATACGAATGATTCCGGCATTGTTTCATGTCACAAACAGAGGGTAGGTGTAAACGTTCCGCGCCCGCGCCCGCGCACGCGCACGCGCCCGCGCACGCGCACGCGCCCACGCCGCGCCCGCGGTCGCACGGTCGGCGCACGGGCCGATGTCTTTCTTCACGATTTGTCTGAACATTTCAGTATTTGAGAGGAATATTGTTTTAATTTGTGTTTTGTATTTCAGCACCGTGACCGCAGGCCGCGCGCGGCCCCACTCGGGCGCGGACCGCGCGTCGTACTTAGGACCACTGGACCAGCGATATACTGTTGTTTTATATTTATTAAATAAGGATATACATAGATTTATTTAAAACTAGCTATTTACCGCGGCTCCACTGTTTTCCGCTACACGGGAAATCCTAACACAATCATACGTTTATAAAAAAGACTGATCCATTTTTACTTGACCTCTCGTATCTTAACGGCGGCTATTAAAATAGGAATCAAACTGTAGCATGTTTCATCAAAATTGGTCCAGTAGTATTGAACTACTGGCCCAATTTTGATGAAACATGCTACAGTATTTAAGTCGGAATAATACCTTTAAGACTGTAATAGTTTGATCAAAATCTGCCCGCTGGTTTTCGCGTGAAGCCCGAACAAATAAACAAACATCAAAAACAAACATGGATTTTGTTTCAGAAGCCCTTAATTAATGGAATTTTACAATACACACATACACTCACGCCGATATTCCATAAGGGTAGGCAGAGACTATAGTACATACCACATACATACAGGCACGCCTCTTACCCATTGGGGTAGGCGAGACCACTTCTTTCCACCTGCTACGACCGTTTACTGTAGCAAAGTGGCTGTCCGCAGCCCACATTTCACCCCCGCGGAGAAAAACCCGTGGGAACGCAATAATAATAATAAGCCAATAAACCTGATATCGTGTTGGTGGATCGATCGGAGCGATGCGCAGTGATTGTTGATATTGCCATCC
>WUAW01014307.1:5155-16208 GCA_017165845.1 Thaumetopoea pityocampa | reverse complement strand
CAATCAATGAGGAACATTAACACGTTTGAATCTTATAATAGTACAGTACAGTGAGGGCCCGCCGCCCGCCGCCCACCGCCTCACCTGGTCGCGGGCCGGCGCCATGGCTGCGGCGCGCCGCGTGCAGTGCTCGGGTGTGGTGTACCGGTCAGCGGCAGTCCCCACGGAGTGGTTCGCGTCCGGGCGCGGCCGCGGCACTCCGCACAATGAGCCGTTCACTCGCCGACTTGAACAACGCGCCTCTTCGCTGATCCTCCTCAATAAACTCCTTTATCTTTACGATTACCGCGCCAACGTTTATCTAAATTGCGGCCAATGCAGAGCGGCGGAGTCACTTGTGCGACACACACAAGAACCGATTGTAAAATTAACGGTTGTCATTAAACGATCACCGCGGTCTTACGGGCCATAAATTTTATACAGTTGTATAACGACACGTCGTCCGTGTGTGGGGGCGCACCGCTGGCGGGCGGCGGGCCACGGGCCGCGGCGCCGCCGGCCCGAGCCGGCCGCGTCCGGACGGGGCGCACTCAGATCTGTCTCGTAACACAGGTGCGCCAAGATGAGTACACAAGTATACTAACAGATGTTGTTACCGGGCACCCAGTCTCCCGCTCCCTCCTTATCTTGTGGCGGGGAGGTCTGTGGAAACGCGCGCGTGTGGCGACCTATTTCATTACATAGTACCACGCAACTTCAACAGATGGCGCAGCTCTTGAGTGACGATATTAGAAGTCTGAATCACGCGCATGAAGTTTGATAGCGATTTAACATATATACATTGACCCGACATCGACCGTCGGGGCGGGTGTCATGTCTGGCGGGGCCTGCCACCTGTCTGGGCGGAGGATCCACCCCTTTCCGGTAACTCCTGCCATAATTCTACCTATGGCTGTTGATGTGATTATCAACATCATCCGAGTCATCCCGCTATATACGCAAAGGGCTGGAGCCTTAGCGTATAAGTTATCCACAGTATTAGCGGGCGGCGCGGCGTGCGTAGCTTAGGCCGCCTTAAACACATCGAGATACGGAGGTGTGTGGAGAAAAAGTCTAAAAATCCCCGTAAGAAATGCTCGACGGTGCGCAGGTCACCCACAGGGGCTCCCGAAGTGCCTCTTTAATGTGTTCATGGGCATCGTCATTTTTAGTCAGTTGTTAGTTATTAGTCGGCGGCCGATCGGCGTTCGGTCGGCGGCCGGTCGGCGTTCAGTCGGCAGCCGGTCGGCGTTCGGTCGGCGGCTGGTCGGCGTTCTGTTATACCCTACCACAGTACCCCATCCTGATTACTCATCACCCCGTCAGCTAGGGTCACACGATTCACTTCTAGCTGCATCGTCAGCGAATCCCGACACCGCTTCACGGTGGTCGTCCCATGGTGCCCGCTCTCTCGGTGGCCCTATATCCTAAGTTCTTGTCCAGACTCGGTCCACGTCACTCCTCTCTTAATCCTCAAAACTTATGTAATTTATCTTAATATTTTAAATAACTTATTAAATCCTTTATATCAATAAAATCTTATTTTTTAAAAACCGGAGTGAAATACCTGTTATAACAGTTCAGTCGGCGGCCGGTCGGCGTTCGGTCGGCGGCCGATCCGCGTTCAGTCGGCGGCCGGTCGGCGTTCGGTCGGCGGCCGGTCGGCGTTCGGCGTGATTTCCGATCGCACAACGTTTCACCGATAAGTTAGCGAGCGTTCACATCAAATATTTTTAATTCCACAAACAACCCAGTTTATTGGTCCATAAGTCACGGATTGACGAAGTTATAGGAAAATTAAATAAAAACATTGAAATATATATTTTAATCGCACTTATTCGGGCCGAATCGCCTAGTAGTGAAATATTTTATTAAAATTATGATGTATATTATACGTGTAATATATATATTATGTCGTCACCATCACCGTATCAGCCCACAGACGCCCACCGCTGGACATAAGCCTCCTCCACCGATCGCCACACCGAGCGGCCGCGAGCCGCGCGCGCCCACCGCTGCCTGCGGTGCGCGGCGGACGCGCGCGGTCGAGCGCTCCCTCTGGCGCGCGCACTGTTCACGAAACGACTCAGTGTTTACGCAAATTATTATTCAAGTTATTTGCCGAACGCTATACTATGTACTTAATAGAAAGTTGCATCGAATTATAGAGAGAAGAAACACCTGTACTACAGCGCCCCCTGGTGACTTGTGACCGTAAAATAAATCTAAGTAGTAAGTACCTACCTACCTGCTGTACACTCTAAGCTCTTCAATTTTAAAATGACGATAGATCTGCAAGTCTTCTGCATAGAGATGATAGTTTGAAGATAAAACTTTAGTGATACCATCAATAAAAACTGAAAAAAGCAGAGGGGAAAGAACGCCAAACTGGGGGACGCCCGCAGCCAGCTCACACCACTCAGACGAGGCGTCATCGTTGCGAACTGACTGAGAACGACCCCGAAGATAAGAGTTAAACCAAGCAGTTACAGACGAAGATACATTAAAGGAAGAAAGGTTTCCCAAGAGTATATCGAAATCAACTGAATTGAAAGCACTACTAAAATCCAATAAAACTAGAACTGTAAGTTGTTTGTTTTCCATAGCCAGTCGGATATCATCAGTGATTTTAAGTAATGCCGTAGCAGTACTATGACCAGGACAAAAACCAGACTGGTAAGGACTTAGCAAGCAATTTGAAAAAAGATAACCAGATAGTTGATTCCGAACAACACCCTTGAGAACTTAAGAACCTTGGAAAGAATCCATATTCCATATTCAATACACCTTTCCTACCTCATCCTTTTTCATTTCCTCTCCACTAAGCCGTGGATACGCAATGAGGAACTTTAATCACTTTTGAACTTTATAAAATAGCGGCGTCGTAGTTCGTCACCCAACAGGTCACTTTGCCCATAGGGGCAAAATGTGGACTGCGGATATTCTCTTTGCTACATTAAAAGATTGTAGCAGGTAGAAAGAAGTGGTATCTGCTTACGCCAATGGGAAATAAGCGTGACTGTATGTATATATAGTATATACTATAGTCTCTGCCTACCCCTATGGGATATTGGCGTGAGTGTATGTATGTAAAATATAAACAACTGCTCTGATTGAAAAGATCGCCGTTTAGAAAAAAATAAATACGTATGACGCAAAATATAACCCGTGTAGTTCACTTTGCGCCACCGCGACCTCTCTCTTATTTGAGTGATGTGATGAAACAATGTTATGCTGCCTGCGGGCCTATCTATACTAGTAGAAAATTGTAAAATGTCAAATGAATATATATGTTTTTGTAAATCATAAATGTTTAAAAAACTACTCATATCGAATAACTAAGGGCTTTTGAAACCAAATCCGTCGATCTTGCTTATTTATTCGAGCTTCACGCAAAAACCAGCGGGAAGATTTAGATCAAATTATAATATAAAGTCTAGGTATTTCGCTTTACTTACTCGTCATGTTTCATCAAAATCGATCTAATAGAATTGAAGATACAGCTTGATACTTATTTTAATAGCCGTAGCTAAAAGTGGTCCTAAGGCTTTTTAATATAAATCTTTGTTTCGGGATTTCCTATGTACAGGAAATCCAACATTCACGCGGACGGAGCCGCGAGCAAAAGCTAGTAATTAATAATATCAAAGGAAATAAATATAGAAAATTATAAGTTCATACATATGTGGGTGTTTAGCTACGTGAATGTACGACTGTGACGTCAGCGCTTATCAAGGTTTACAAACACTTTAACTATATTGTACTATATAATAATAAGTGTATTATCTAAGACTTTAACGACGCTAAGGGGTAACGGCTCTGTGATAGCGGTGGGCTTATAGTTTATGGTTGCATAATTGTTATCGTAGTGTGGAATTTTAGCCATCAAGTAGGCTAGTAGCAACATCTGGCGTGGGTTATAATGAAGTTGAATTAAATATCTGTACAGCGCCATCTATGAAATACTGCTAGTGGACGGGAGCCGACAGCGACTCAATGTACAATTTGAAGTTATTAAAAGTTGAAATTAATAGAAATAGATGGCGCTTTTGTACATTCGTAAAATTGCGAGCGTATTATGTATTATTTGTATAGCAGGTAAAGGGATTCAGAGTCCAAGATCACAACGTGATATGATCATCAGCCGAGATTTATTAAGTGTATGAAGTATAACACGCCAACTTCTGGAGACGCTCTCCCGCACGTGACCGGCCCGTGAGCCGCCCGCCCTCACCGGCTGCAGGTAACTAGATCACCGGTCCACCTTTTGTACGCGGCGCCACCGCGGGTCGCGCTAGCATTCGTAGTCGTGATGTGGACGGGCCGGCCGTTATTCAAACGTCTTCGGGGTGGCTGTGCAGCAGCTGCAGTAAGGAGCTGACTGCTCACAGACACGCTCGCTAGTTCGTTTTAAAGGAGCTTTCTAGGCTGCTCGCTCCGCAGCCATGCCACGGCCCACGCAGCAGACACGCGCCGGACGACGCCGCGACCGTCCGATGCACAGCTCGAACTTGTCTCGTGGACCCCTGGTTGGGGTGGACCCCTGTTTAAGATTGAATTTTTGTCATTTCTTCAACTTCAACTGTGTTTTTGACAGCTGATGTAGCGCTACTCACGTTGACAGATTTAAACTTTTAACCGTTGTGTGGTCTTCGTCGAGCCCTGGGGGTCGATATAATCACCCCGGATGTCAGGGGTCCAATGGGTTCCGAGGTGCCCCGCCCCTTTCACTCGATCGCATAACCTGTGAACGATATGGTCGCACTCTGAGCCTTGTCCGGTCCCGGGGGCCTGCACCCTGGGCGGGCGCGGGTGTGCACATCAAGCAGGTCGGTCGGTACGGATTCCACGAGTATGTTTATTTGCGGCAGTGACACGACAATTAGCACGCTGCAGCCGGTACTCGCCGCGGGCAGCGCGCGCTCCCGCACGCGACGTACGAGTACTAGTACTACTGACACAGGGATCAAGCTGTATCTTCAATACTACTGGACCGATTTTGATGAAACATGCCACAGTATTTAAGGCCGAATAGTACCCTTAAGACTGTAATAGTTTAACCAAAATCCACCAGTCGGTTTTTGCGTGAAGCCCGAACAAACAAACAAACATCGACGAATTTGGTTTCAGAAGCCCTTAATTGGTCGATCTGAGTAGTTTGTTTTTGAATATCTTTGATTTTTGAATATTTGACATTTAACAATTTTATAATAGTATTAGTTTTTTTTCTGCTACATGAGAAATCCCGACACAATCATACATTTACATAAAAAGCCTAATAACCTCTTTTACTTGACCTCTCGTAGTAGCTTAATAACGGCTACTAAAACAAGGATCAAGCTGTATCTTCAATTATACTGAACCGATTTATATAAAATATACTGTATTATTTAAATCGGAATAGTACCGTTAAGACCTTTTAACTAAAATCTACCCGTTGGTTTTTGCATGAAGCCCAAACAAACAAACAAACATCGACGGATTTGGTTTCAGAAGCCCTTAATTAGTCGATCTGGGTAGCTTGTTTTTAAGTATTTGATCTATTTCTCTGGTGTCATTGCTGCAGTAGGTAGGTAGTTAGTTAATTTCGCTGGTTATTTAGATAAACAAGATTGTAGAACCCTCAGATTATAGAAGTAGAACCTTTAAGAGTATTTACTGTACTTAATATATACTCTTAATGTGAATATGTATTTATTAAACTAGTACGTTTTACCAGCCCAGATTACATCGGCACTTACCACCAGGTGGGGTTGTAGTCACGTACCGAGTGTACCGACGTCATTTTGGTAAAATAAATAGTATATTCTGTCCAGTGTACGTGTCGCGGTAGTGTTAGAGTGTACATATGTGTACGCGAGCCGTCCTCAGCGGTGTAAACAAAACTCTTTTCCATGAATATTCAATAAATAATACAAAGATTTATTAAAAGCGTGCGTGTCCCGTCACCGGTACCATTGTGACCAATCGTTTGTTAGTGTAACAGGCGGGCCGCGCGACACGAAGCGACGCTGGTTTGTAATCGTAACTCGACCGACCGTATACCGCAACTGGTCGTATGTTACCGTACTCAAATTAACTCTGTTCTTAACAAGTTTGCTATTCCTCATTTTCAATCAGCGAGTAATCGGTCCAGTAGAATTGAACATACAGCTTGATCCCTGTTTTAGTAGCCGCCGTTAAGTATGGGAGTTCAAGTAAAAGGGGTTCGTAGTTAGATTTATATAAAAAGATAAATCTATGATTGTTACGGAATTTCCCATGTTGCGAAAAACCGACATTCACGCGGGCGAAGCCGCGGGCAAAAGCTATATGACATGGGGTTGAAACTCCCACGAGTCGAATTAAAGTCACATATTGGTGAGCAATTACGTAACTGGTATATGAATTACATAGCGCGCCGGGTATGTTCGATATGGAAAATTTAAAATAGGCGCGACGACAAATAGTTAAGGACTTTCTCGAGCTGAGTCGATTACTTTTTGACCAAGATATTTCGAAAATACCGGAGCGACGATACGAGATAGAAGAAAATTACAAACGATAACTGCTACGACACGACTGAGGGCTACCGAGGGAGGCTTCGGGATTGGGATCATAGTTTATTGATGTGATTGGAGTGTTTCGGTGAGTCTGGCACGTGCGTCACACCACCGGCATCTTACGAACCCGCGATTTATAATATTACTAACAAGCGATTTATTATTCTAATAAAACTAAAAGTTACCTGAACCAGTTATTAAATTTTAAATTATTCCAATTTACAAATTATTACATACTATAGAGAATTCAACAAAATAATTTGTTTCCACAACTTTATTGTAACAACAAACATTGTCCCGTAAAAATAAAAATGGTCACGTTACTGGTGAGACTATGGTGCTAATTCTGCGGTAACAGAACTTTTTAATATCTCCCTTTTTCTAATGTCAAACGCCAAAACGAGAAAAATCTCTTAATTTTGATGAGTCTAAACAAAATTGATAGCACCAAAATTGTAACTATCTCGTTTTAGCGTTTGACATTAGAAAAAGATAGGGAGAGACTAAATTTAGTTAAGTTCTGTTACTGCAGAATTACAACCAATAACAACAATATAATTTATATTTTAAATAATATTTTTAACTAATATCGTCCGGAGCGCGGTCACCGCCCAGTTCAATAGCTCCGTGGCCGCCCGCTCACCGCTCGGTGCGCGCGTCCGCCACAGGCGGCGCAGCTGTTGAGGGACGGCGCTAGACGTGTGAATCACGAGAATGAAGTTTGATAAGGACTTGGGGTGTGTCTCGACACCCACCAGAGCGGCGGCGGCAAGCCCCACCGGACGACCACGCGGTCGAGAGATCTTCCCTTTTCCAATACCGCCACTCCCGCCACACTCCGACCCACAGCTGTTGACGTGATTATCAACGTTATCATGGGTCATGATTAATCATATCGCTAAACCTGCTTGCCATTTGCTTGGAAGACGGTCAACAGTCGAATCATCAAACTTTCGACCTTTTTCGCGGTCGCCAAAAGTTCTTGGTCATTGAAATACGATGGTCGATCTCTTCCTGGCTTATCTTTCGAGCTAGTGTCGCCGCCGTTCCCTGCACTGACCACAGTGGCTTTTGCCATTTATCCACTCGGTGTAGAGGTGTTGCGAGCACACGACACGACACGACACTACACGACACGAGTTCACGTGTCGTTGCGGTTACAATGTTACGCGTAGTGCGTTGTGGTACGCGCTCTTTATTGAAATGGCACTCACAGTCCGTTTCAGGACCGTGTGCAATCCAATATAACTTAATATAAACTATGTAAGGATCCAATGTAACTTATTTTTTTTTAATGTAACTTGTTTTTTTTACTTGTATAATTTTTTTTAGATACTCATAGTATAAAACAGAGAACGTCCTACGTACGGCTGCGCCGCGGTAATCATTTTTATCTTGAAGAATAATAACCCAGTTATTAAAAATGTCTTGTCACTTCATCATATCAACCCACAGACGTCCACTGTTGGACATCGGCCTCCTCTAATGATCGCCACAACGAGCGGCTACGAGCCGCCTTCACCCACCGATTGCCCGCGACCTTCACCAGGTCGTCGGTCCACCTGGTCGGGGGTCGATGTAACACCTGGCCGGGTGTTACCTGACTGCTGCCGGGGTGAGGAGCGGCGCGCTTGCCGGCACTGGGGCCCGTGGTCTGCGGGTGTCTATCGTAAACGGGTATTGTCATAATGTCACGTTTGACAAGCGCGCTGGAGTGCGCCGGAGCCGCTCGCGTGGCGCCGGTGACGCTGCTATCCGTCACCGGCCAGGAGCTATTTGGGCCGACTTTACTGGGATGGATATTCCGCCATCATTGGTCGCCAGATCCTCGTCGGTTGATGAGCAGGAGGCACCGCGAGCGGGTGAGGTGGACATTTGGGACACTGAGATGTATTTTATGCCCCCTTACATCCCAAATCTTGTACACCATAATATAATTTAATTATTATTTAGATGAAATCACAATTTTAAAATTACAGACATCAGCGGGAAGGGAGTTGTTTACGCGATGAGAGCTGTGCGGCGGCGCCCGCGCAGCGTGCTCACCTTATCCAACTGAACGCGCCGCCGCGCAGCGCCGCGCCCGGGCGCGCGCCGCATAAATTTAAATCAACAATGTAATCACAGCGCACCATTTAAACGAATGTCTTGCAAGGTACCACGTGTTACGACAGTATCGCAACAAACACATTGCACCGACGCGAGGCCGGGGCGCGGCGCTAGTCCTACATGAACAAAAATTACACACCTGTCGCACACAGCACGGAGTGGCGGCGGAGCGCGGGGCGCGCCCACCAGCACCGGCCCGCGCCGCCGCCGCGCGGGACGCGAGCACCGCCCACGACCAGCGGCTCTACTCTCAGGATACGAAATGTACTCCGTGGGCTGTACTAACGGTGCGTGTTACGTGCTGTGAGAGTCTTTAACACGCCGAGCGCCGCGCGGATTCTGACGGATATCACCGCGAGGCGCACGCCGCTCAGGGGGCGCTGCGCGGGCGCTGCGGGGCGGGGCGGGGCGGCACTAACACGTTGAGATTTACTCGATACAGCCGCATGAACGCGACACAATGGTATCAATTCTGATCTAACACGACAAAAACTAAATTTAGATTATCCCTATCTCTTCTAATGCCAAACACCAAAACGAGATAGCAATCATGTTTAGCGAGTACCGACCTACATTTCTGTTAAACGGTACAAAGAAGTGTTGCCTTGTTGCGTATCTTTAGTCGGTATGATCCGAGGTCGCGTCTAAATCTCTTAGTTTTGACGTGTCTAAACTAACAGCGCCAAAATTGTTTGGTTTCGGCGTTTGACATTAGAAAATTAGATAGGGAGAGACAAAATTCAGTTAAGTTCTGTTATCACAGAATTACCACCCATGCGGTAGATCGACGGCCAGAGAAACGACCGGACGAGTTGTCACGTTTTGTGGTACCGGCCTCGACAACCATTTTGATTACCGCGTTTCAATCAGGGCCGTCTTCACCCGGGGGTTCAAGGGGTGCGGTGCACCCGGGCGCAGACCCCTGGGGGGCGCAAGCCGACCGCCATGAATTTCGGTAGGTGCCTACTACAATGAGAGCACGCGAGCGAGCTGACTCGCGCCCGGCGCCGAACGTGGTTAAGACGGCCCTGGTGATGAATGATGATGATGAAACTTCAAACAAACGTCCAGCAATTACTTAAAACGATGTATTTTTTAGTTTTATATCATGTGTTATCGGATTCGGTTTCAGAAGCCCTCAATTAGTCGATCCGAGTAGTTCGTTTTAAATATCTTTGATTTTTGAAAATTTGACATTTCACAATTTTATAAGTGTTTATAGGTCAGGGAGTACTTAGTCTTTTAACTTGAATATAAATAATAAAAACTTTTAACTTAAATAATAAAATGTTTTGTTTGTACGATGCTTATCCTGTCTTTTGAGGGACAGCATTAGACAGGGAGTATATTTATTTATTCGCAGTTTATAGACTTCGGGATCCTCTTTCCAATGACACCGAACACTTAGAGGTAGCTTCCCGCACATAGGCGTTATCCCTATAGAGATATAGAAAATAGATCGCTTTCATAAAAAATAATAGTTTTTCAGGGATAGCGCCTGAAGGGACTACAGTTCGGGAGAGTGGTGTATGTCATTGGGGAGGGGCTCCCACGGCGCATCCATCCACATATGGGGCGCCATGGACATAGCTATAGATTCATAGATAGTATAGAAAAACTGTTTAATGAAAATAATTCAGAAAATAAAGTGAAACAACCGTGTCGTAGGGGGCGGGGCCCGGGCCAGCGTCTTTGTCTTGATCCAGCAACCAAATAATGAGCAACATACAGTACGCAGCCGGGTCCGGGCCTCCAGCGCCTCGGGAGTATTGTAACATCTGGAGATTGGAGTCCTTTCATTCTGGAACCTTCAACATCGTATATACAGCGCACTACATAGATAAGGATCAGCGGCGGCAGCACGTCGACGGCTCTGACACCGCCACGGGTCCGTCCGCGGTGCACAAATAGTGTACAAGACATGTGTTTGTACCGGTCGGTGTAACTGCCCGCCCCAACAGCACCGACGTCACCGCTCGGAGCGCGCCGCGCGCCGCTCGGGAGGACTCGCGCCGCGCGGTGCTGCGTCGTAGCGGACCGCCCGCTCGCCCGCCCACCTGGGCGATGCGCTACGACATAAGGCCGAGGGCGCACTGGCGGCGCGTTGCGACGCGACGGCGCGGCGACAATGTGCGCACGCGCGTCCCAGCGGCGGTACACCGATGAATCATGACTGAGCGCGGACCGGCCGCGTTGGTTAGATCGAGTGTTGTTCGCATGGTGCCGCGGGGTCAGGGGACGAGCTCGTGTTGCTATCAGAATGAGATGTTCGTTTCGTACCCTTAAGACTGTAAGTGACCAAAATCTACCCGCTGATTTTTGCGTGAAGCTCGAACAAACATACAAACAAACATCGGTTGTGGAATGCTCTGCCTCTCCCAGTAAGACAAGCTAAATCACTGCTCATCTTTAAAAATATGGTG
>WUAW01014300.1:11335-21982 GCA_017165845.1 Thaumetopoea pityocampa | reverse complement strand
AGAGATGTATTGACGATATTATATAACATACTAAAGCAGATGTCCTGTTTTCCCGTACACCCTGTATAACTAATTCGACTAACATATAAAGAAACAAGTGAGACAAATTCAAAATTGAACAATGGTTAAGGCTGCGAAAAGAGCTTTTGCTATTAGTCCGATGTAAGGTTTATCAATCTGCACTAATCCCCTTCACCCTTGTTCAAAGTTTGTAACATCTTTTCAAAATCATATTAAAGAGAATAATTTAATGCGGGTAATGAACCACATTGGTGGTAATTCTGCGGTAACAGAACTTAACTAAATTTAGTCTCTCCCTATCATTTTCTAATGTAAAACTCCAAAACGAGATAGCTACAATTTTAGTGCTGCCAGTTTCATTTAGACACGTGAAAATTAAAAGACTTAGACGCGACCTCAGAACATACGGACTAAAGATACGCAAAAACGCAACATTTTTTTTGAATTATTTAACAGAAATGTAGGTGGGTACTCACTATAAATATTTGCTCTCGTTTTGGCGTTTGACATTAGAAAAAGATAGGGAGAGATTAAATTTAATTATGTTCTGTTACAGCAGAATTAGCACCATTATGTATTACCATATTATATTATATAGTCATTAATATGTATAGTTTTATATTTAACTAGCTTTTGACCACGGCTCCGCCCACGGGAATGTCTGTTTTCCGCTACATGGGAAATCCCGACACAATCATAGATTTATATAAAAGCTTTAGAACCACTTTTACTTAATCTCTGGTGCCTTAATGGCGGCTACTGAAACAGGGATTAAGCTGTATCTTTAATTGTACTGGACCGATTATGATGAAACATGCCGCAATATTTAAGTCGGAATAGTCCTTTAAGACTGTAACAGTTTAACCAAAATCTACCCGCTGGCTTTTGCATAAAACCCGAACAAACAAAAAAACATCGACGGAACATTTAGTTTCAGAAGCACTTAATTAGTCGATCTGAGTAGTTTGTTTTTAAATTTGACTTTTAACTAATTTATAATAGTATAAATAGATGAAAATGGACTATAAATATAATGGACTATATATATAATGTACACATGTTCCTCTTGTACTTTATTAGTTATAATAAGACTAAATCCGTATGTAATATAACAATAGAGATCAAGTTTCTTTGATATTTTTAGCATGCTCTCTGGCATACATATGTCACCGTGTAAATGGACAGAGCCTACTTACCTCTATTATCTGTATAAAAATAGTTTCTTAGAATATAGATCCAGCGGAAAATTAACGCTTCGGTTCAATATTGTGCTGAGATGACAGCCCTTTTATCTTATATGTGAATAGATACTACAGGAGGCTTTGTCCGTGTGACAAGTTAACATTGATATTGAACAATAGGGAATGGATTAATGGGATAAAATGTATATTCTGTCTTAATTCAGGACATGGTTTATCTGTGTGCCAAGTTTCTTACAAATCAGTTTAGCAGTTTACGCATGATTGAGTAACAAACATCCAACAATACATATAAAATTTACATTTATAATTGAATATGTAATTGAATATAATATATTTATAATTGAATTATCATCATCATCATCCCCAGTCCATATCGTCCCCACTACAGGGGCACGGCCCTCCCCTGATCAGGAGGGGGATTAGGCCGTAGTCTACCGCGCTGGCCTAGTGCGGGTCGGTAGACTTCACACACCCATGCGGGCACGCAGGTTTCCTCACGAAGTTTTCATTCTCCGTAAGTAAATTGGTGTCTACAATGTAAATTTTAATTGAATTACAAATAATAACTCAGTGGTACGGGACCGGGATTCGAACCCAAGACTCTTGGATCGTAAGCCGTGTCTAAAACCACTACACCACCAATGCACGCTATATAATATATAATTAAAATAATATAATATATATTTGAATATGATTGAATAACTAACACAGGTTGTGTTTTTATGTTTTTTATATCCTCAGATATTTATAATATTTGTAAGATTTTCTAAATTTATTTCCTACGAGATAAAATTTGATTTAATTTTAATTCCTTCTCAACGTTACAAGCAAGATGGCTGTTTTTAATGTTTTCACTTATTTATCGTGATAGTATTTCGAACTTCAACTACTATGAAGATAACAAACATGGTGTCATATGTACATGTTTAGAGATTCGTCCAAAAATTTTTTTTTGATTCTTGAATATTTGTTCGGTTTTCTTAAACGTACGTACAATTTTCTTAGGTGTAATATCTTGAAACAGCGGCCTTTCACTGTGTTTACCTACGTCGCTGCCGAGTGTACGCGGCTCGTAGGTCCCAAACGCTCACTTAAACATACCTGAATCTAAGAGATCGCGCCGTGAGTGATTCCACGCTGCTGTTGTAAACATTTTCACCATTCCAATGTTTATTCTAGTATTTCATTTTGTAAAGCTAAAATGCTACATTGTTTTAGCTTCACAAAGTGGATAAAATTCCATTTTATCGTCGCTTTTTTTTTACTTGTGGAAAATGCCTGAATGCATACCGCTTGTGGGCGAAGTGGGCTTGACACGGCGGTTATATAGGACTTTCTCCCACTAAAACCACACGAAGTCAGTCTCCGGCGCTTGTACCCGGACGCACGGGAGCACGCAATGAAGAAAAAATGACTATATCGACACCTCCACGCAATAATATTATAAGTGTTTGATTTTTTTTAATGAGTTTTTCGCATATTGAGTTATATAGCTCTTGTTAACTAAAAAAAAAATATAATAAAATATGTAATAGTTTTCTTTTACAACCTTAACATTTATGAAATTATTGCTCCAAAAAAACATTATCTATAGAGATGCTTTTCTTAACTTTATATGAATTTTTAACTTTAAATTTTGATCTCCTCTAAAAACATAAAGTGAGTTACAATGTTATTGCGTGACGGTGTCGATATATGGTTTGGTGCTAAATCATATTCAGTTTTGGTCTTTGTTTCAGACTTTGGCGATGGAGCATGTGTGCTATGTTTATGGGATTGGATTTCTAGGTCTGTCCGACTTCGGCAAGATGTCTCCTTACACAATGACAGACAACGCTGTCGTAACATTTATGATTGTGTTTACATGCATATCATTTATAAAATCATGGATTTTGAGAATAATGTATATGGTATTAACTAAGTGTGTGCATGTGGAGATCAGGTTGACCCATCACATTATGCTGTTCGCCGTGCTCCCGTTAAGTACCGAATTCTTCCATGCCCATAAGTTTTACGTGTATTATATTTATTTAAACGTGATTATTGCAGCTTTAACATATCTCGTAAGTATTATTATATGTATATATATGTGTGTGTGTGTGTGTGTGTGTGTGTGTGTGTGTGTGTGTGTGCGTGTGCGTGTGTGTGTGCGTCATTATTTCGCATTAAAGTGATGTTTTGTAATGTAGCAGTACATTCAGTAGCAGTACGTATATTGTCCCATGATTTTAAGAACATCTCTCTGTAATCTACAAGACACTGTCGAGCGTGTAGAATATATCTACTATCGTCGTATCAGATCGTCGCTGCCTCTAGCCGAGGGGAGTCCCACACTACGTTTCACCAAACGCAGTCTCCACCATTAAATTCGTATGCTCCAACGAGTGTCGGTTCTGCGACAAATGTGACCAGCCCACTAACGCTTCAGTTTGCTTATTCAAGTGGCTGTATCGGTAACCTTAGTTTTCTGTTCGATAGCATCATTTCGTATTTTATCCAAGAGAGAGATTCCGAGCATTGCCCTCTCCGTAGCTCGCTGAGCAATTTTCAATTTTTGAACTAGTCGCACCGTCATATTCCACGTTTCGGCTCCGTATGTCATGATGGGAAAGACGCACTGGTCAAAGACATTTGTCAACTGCTAAAGAGGACTGATGATTATGTTGTCATAATATCTTGTATATTAATTACTATTTGACGCGATACGTCAGCCGGGTGAAGCGTATATAAAACGAGTATTATGGACAATTTTTTCACACTCATTAATCTGGCCCCAAATTATGTTCTATGTACCTTAGGTACTAGACAACTTATATAGATAAATATTAATCATAGGATCATAGGATTCGGGTAAAATATTCATGCTCTATGCACAAAATTTGGCCCAACGGGGCTTCGAACAGGTCACCATTAGGCTAATTAAGCAGGTTCACTACCATTGAATCAATTAGTCTTCTGAATCAATCGGTCATATATGCGTGTAAGAAGACACAAAGTTTGGGATGGGAGCGTTTTCGGCGCAATGGGCGGGAGCTTGAATGTCCATCTTAGGCAACTCTCTGGATGGATTGCAACATTTATTACCCTTATTATAGTTAGCACTTCATGTTGCCGCAAAAATGAGTTAAAAAGGGGGTATAGGTGGTAACATTTATACTTCACTACACTCCACGCCACACCACTCCACTCCACTCTTCTCCACTTCACTCAACTCCACACTATTCCACTCCACTCCACTCCACTTCACTCCATTCCACTACATTTCACTTCTCTTCATTCCGTTTTATTCACGTAAGTCATCTACCATAAAGTGGTGGTCTCACCGCTGCCCTTCTCCAGTGTTAGGATCATTTGATAGCACCTCGGTTGTTGTTCTCCTCTATTCTTACTATTAATTAATCAGTATCTTTGGGACATACGTCATCGCAGTTATTTGTCATATCGGATATAAGTCATAAGTCACACTCATCAGCTATTATATATCATTGAAGTGAACTGCTGGATATAGATCTCTCCGGCAGAGGAAGGAGTTACTATCATATCTACGCTTGACAGGCCTCTTGGAGTTCGCAGTAGATATTGGTTGAACCGCAGGATAACAATGCTGCCAATTATCTTGGTGCATCCTTCGCCTGGGTTTCACAGCACCTACGGGAGTAGATGGAGTGACTCTGTTATCATGGTGCCGCCACAAAGTTCAAACGTTTCCTTGAAAAGAACAAATATTATGTTTGACTATGATCAAAGAACTTGTAAGCAAAGTAATAAAATCATAATTGTTTCATTTTGATCCGTTTTATTTTATTATTGCAGTCATTGATGACATTAACGATGTCCAAGTTTTTACAAAATGAATTTCGTTCAATAAAGCAAATTTATATTGTTGGCGTACTGTGCAGTATCGGATTCGGCCTGTCTGTGCCCGTTATTGTGGTAAAGGTTTAAATAATAAATAATGATAGCTTTTTTTTCGTGCCAGATCCATCAATTATAATTAAGGTTTTAAACGTTTTAAAACTCAGCAATGTAAATCCCACCCATCTAAGCCATGATTGCGCCTAATTGTGCTTAACTACAATTACTCATAATAGAAGAACAACTTTTGCCATATTTTTTCCTTTGCTACTATTGGGCGAAGAAATATTTAATAATCAATAAAATTTATGTAACTACTAAAACATGTGTGATTTTAGCAAATAATTATTGTGTGTATTGTGTGCGTTTTAACGACTTACCAATGCGCTATTAACACAGCAAATTCATAGATTTATTTATATTAAACAAGCGATGGTGTTCAACTAAACATATAGATTTAGAGTAAATTTAGTTATTATAATAGCAACACTGGGTTTTATACATTATATTTTTCTGATGCAGCAATCTTATTCCTTGCCTTTTCTGCATTCACGGCGGACGCTTATAATTTCTTATTTTAATATAGTTCATTGCTCTTAAAATCACGATTTGAATTTGAAAATTTGAAATGATTTTATTTAACAAATATTATTTAGTTTTATAGTAGTAAGTTGTAGTTAGTTAGTAGCAGTTGACTTGGTAGGTCATCATAATTTTAATAATTCTAGGTAATATTTTATCCAATTAAAAAATATTTTTGTACTTAAGTGTGAAATGAGTTGTTATCTTTTACATCGCAGCTAGTTTTTTTTTTTTTACAAATAATCACTCAAATCAAATCAATGAACAACGTGACACTTTGTCAATAGTTGTAACGCACAAAGCTGTTGCAAGGCAATATTAATTAGACAGACTGATCCTGCTATGCCCTGTTTCAGGCCCGATGCGTCTTCAAGTGCCACGCCCCTTTAGCATATCTCCCTTAATTCTGTGATCTATAGTCATTAGTATATATTATAAATTGTTACACATTTACCAGGCTTGGCATGACATATACCATAGAAAAGATCAGGGAATAACTCTATTGTTGATCTATTAAAAGCTAACTAATCTCTGTCTGTGTCATTTTTATTGTTATCTTTTAACAATCAATATTACTTGTAACGGAACGCAATGGAACTTGTAACATATAACCTCTTACAACATAAATGATCTTTTATATTCCCTAACATTCATATATATTCCATTTAACGGAGTTAGATAAAGACGCTGAATATTTTTTAAAGTAAAAACGATCTGCTCTAATGTAGAATTTGTAAAAGAAGTCACCATTTACATTTTATCTCACGACTTAAAATTTAGCGCAATCGTTACTCAAATATAAATAAGAGTATACATATTTAAAAGCAAGGTGCCACTCAATCTTAATGATAAACGTGAATTCTTCAAAGGTGGAACAGTGAAACAGTGGAAGTTCTGAAACAGTGGAAAATCAAAGGTTCTTTCTTACAATTGAGAGACGGAAAAAGTGCCTACATTAATAAAAATAGAACGCGATACATTTTACATACGCCTCCTCATTTCTTTTAAACAATTCTACGGTCATAAAATATTTATAAGTAACACGAACAATTCATCCCGTGTTGGCTCGTGTGCCGAGATTGAGTATTCGACAAAATGAGCTTCATGACAAGATCACTTTGTACCTACAGAATAACCATGAAAAATTCTACCATCTTTAGTATCAATAAACGAACAAAGTTATTAAATTTACACTGTACAGTGGAATATTTTATGTTCGTATATTACTAGTTTTGTAACTGTTATTTGTTAGGAGTGTTAGGAGAAAGATTGTTTGGTTTAGTGAATCTAAAGAAACGCGAATGAAAGCAGTTGCTCGATTTAAAACAAAAAATAATCACGTAGTTATGTTTTTACCTAATTATGAGCTTAGTGAAATTTCACAAATTATTATACACCCATTTTCTTTAATAATTGCAATAAAATTCTCATCATTCCAACAACCAATTCAAATCAATTCAAAAGAGGGTTTATTAAACGATTACTTCCAGAGGTACGGCATTACAGACGTATAAAATCTAATGGGAGTTTTCACATAATATCTTATAATGGTAGTATTGAAGTATAAAATTAAAATATACAACCTAATTTAGAAACGCGAATTACAAAAATATCCTAGTTAGTTAAAAAAAGTATATTACAAAAAATATCCAACACAGTTTAGAAGTGCGCATTACAAAAAATATTCAGCATAATTTAGAAGTGTGCATAACAATAAATATTCAACATAATTTATAAATGCACATTACAAAAAATACTCCACATAATTTATAAGTGCACATTAAAAAAATATTCAACATAATTTATAAGTGCACATTACAAAAAAATATTCAACGTAATTTAGAAGTGCGTATTACAATAAATATTCAACATACAAAAAATGTTCAACATAAATTAGAAATGCTAATTACAAAAATGCAATTACATACAAGGCAATAGTTTATTACTGTAACGGAAAGTAAAATATATCGATCCTAAGGTTTCGCGTGTTGCTTTGACATCATTATATTATAGTAAAAACAAAGCACATCCCAATTGGAAAAGAAGAAAGCACCCAATTCGCAACAACTGACATAGTACTCATATAATTTGAAATTTCAGGTCAGAGACTGCTTAGTTTTTAGTCTGTCCAGCAAATAGACTTACGTGTACGGATAAGGGACCCCGGCACTCCCAGCTACTACTCTCTCTTCTTACTGCTTCCGAGATAGTAATTGTATCCTATATCCTAAAATCCTTTTCCCAAATTCCATATACCTTGCTCAATACACTTTTCCTACTTCACGCTCTGTCCTTTGCTCTTCTCGTGGGAACATAATGAGAAACTTTAACACTTTTGAACCTTATAAAATGGCGGTGTTGCGGTTCGCCGCCCGACATGTCTCGTTTCCTGCAGGGACGAAAAGTGGGCTACGGATAGTCACTTTGCTACATTAAACGATCGTAGTAAGTGGAAAGAAGTGATCTCTGTCTACTCCAACTCTTTGGTTGTACAGTGGTCAGTATCCCCGCCTAACACGCGGGAGTCCGGGGTTCGATTCCCCGCCTGAGAACCAGGCCAAAAGGCGTGACTGTATGTATATGTGTATAATTTGAAACCAATTTTATTCACATTTTGAAAATAATATAAAGTGAATTAATTGAATAAAACTGTTAAGTACTGCCCTGTAATTACGAGTACAATAAAATCAATGAATACTGAACGGCCTGAAATACAGGCGACTGAAAACTGATTCAGTGTTGATTGGATCCTTTGTGTTTACCATTACTATCAACCATTGTATGTAAAACTAATTTAAAAGATTAACTTATTGAAAAAATCGTTCTATTATTCAAAGAAATTTCTTTAAAAGTAAATGGTCAATTTATTTATATAGATGGAAGGAATTAAAACAATTACATAATTATTTTTGTTTCTTAGCGAGAGAATGAATTAGATAAATAATGAGAATGTGGACATGATCCATACATACACTCACGCCGATAATGATATGACGATATGTGGATATGATATAATTGTTAATATATAAAAATTATAAAATGATGTTTTATTTTTAAATTTTATCTAGCCAGTGGCTAGTCCTGAGGAAACGTGAAAAAACTGGCACCTTTTTTATGTAACGTCAGCTCATAGAATACTGAGGTACCAGCAGGTTTAAATATTCATGTTATCCGCAGTCACATTAATAATGTAATGTAGTGCCAACTCTTGTTAAGTAGTTAATGTTGAAAATATAAATAACTTTCCGAGGCAAAATATGACATTCTCATTGCAGACTCGAAAGATTCTAACGAAACTTGATTGTCCAGTGATTATTAAAGAAAGCACATAAATATTATTTGTAACAATTTAATTAATAAATAGACATTCTGGCTTATGTTTGCTATATAGATGGGACTTTATATTTTCTAAAAACTTATATTTATACATTTTGTTCAGCTGTTCCGGCTAGAATTTGGATCTTAGAGGGATTCAGTCAATCATCAATAACACTACGTATTACTATAGTTTCGTCACACCCAGTTGAATATGTTTCATCAATTTATCGAGAGACGTAAATATTGGTAACGGCCACTGGACTTTGTGTGTAGATTTTGTTCCATTTAGTTTCATTCCACGTGTAAAAAAACCTTGTTCAAATTAAATAAAAAAAAAAACATTTAAGTAACAAACAAGAGCGTAGAGTTATGAAATAAACAAGAGTTGCTGATGTTCAAATGATTACGAAACATGTTTTTCCCAATTTTATTAACATCTCTATTTACTAACATACATAGTTATGAGTTCGTATGTGAACGTATCGACGAAACTGGATCACCGGTTATTGCACTCTATATTAACATAAGTCCCAGTTTTTAATGTTTAGAAATCATTGGAGCAAACATATTATTTAATCTATACTATTAAAAAATGGTTAAATGTCAAGTTTTCATAAATCAAAGATATTTAAAAAACAAACTACTCAGATCAACTAATTAAGGGCTTCTGAAATAAAATCCGTCGATGTTTGTTTGTTCAGGCTTCACGCAAAAATCAGTAGGTAGATTTTGCTTAAACCGTTAAAGTGTTACAGGTATTATTCCGACTCAAATAATGCGGCATGTTTCGTCAAAATCGGTCCAGTAGAATTGAAGATAAGGCTCAATCTCTGTTTTAGTAGACGCCATTAAGGTACGAGAGCTCAAGTTAACGTAGTTCTAAGGTTTTTTATATAAATTTATGATTGTCTCGGGATTTCCCATGTAGCGGAAAACCGATATTCATGCGGGCAGAACAGCGGGCAAAAACTAGTTCATCATATAATATTATGTGGCCAAATAGATTCAGTGATCTGTCTGTTGAACTAAAAATATTAGAATGTATAATTGATTCNACTTAGGAAACGCAAAATCAAATTAAGCAGCAATTGGCCTGAAACAAAGTGAGGGGCGCGGGCGCGGGCGCGGGCGCGGGCCTGGCGCGGGCGCGCGCGCGGGCNGTATCGCGTGTTTTGAAGGCAATGTATACCACAAAACAGTAAAAAAATATTTTATATATTAAGTACTCGTAACTACATTTGTGAAGTTACAAGAATAAAATTTAATCGTGATTGATGAAAAATACTTTCTTAATATACAAAGAATGTTTGCAATAATTATATACCAATTCACCAACTTTTACCAATTCACAATTGATAGCGACAGTTCAATAGAAATTTATCATCCCGTAAATACCGCACTGATTACTGTTAAATCCGAAAACAGATAACACAAAAGCTGAACAGAATCAGTGAGGTCAATCTGCGTAGATATTGGTTTAGCAATAATTAAGTAAGAAGTTTGAAGAGATTCTGGGATAACAAAGACATAAGGACGTCAAAACAATGAAAATGGGTGCTGAAGCACTCCAAACTTAGGAAACGCAAAATCAAATTAAGCAGCAATTGGCCTGAAACAAAGTGAGGGGCGCGGGCGCGGGCGCTGGCCTGGCGCGGGCGCGCGCGCGGGT
>WUAW01014298.1:5201-27850 GCA_017165845.1 Thaumetopoea pityocampa | reverse complement strand
TTGATAAGGCATTCACACACACTGGTTGTGATTATGCAGGCCCGCTGCAGTACACCCCAGTCCGTGCGCGATGTGTCAAAAGCCGTAAGGCTTGGTTATGTATTTTTACATGTTTAACAACGCTCGCTACGCATATTGAAGTGGCTACGGACTTAAGCACGGTGACTTTTCTCGCAGCTTTAAAACGATTTCTTTCGCGACGCGGCCCGATACAATGTTTATACACCGATAATGGTAGTTGTTATGTGGGTGCAAGTGCTTATTTGAGGGATCTTTATAAATTTCTCGATAAAGAATACCGTCTGCGCCTCGAAGAAGAACTTACCGAGAACCGTATACATTGGAAGTTTATTCCGCCTGCTTCCCCACATTTTAGTGGATGTTGGGAAAGCATGGTCAAAGTAATCAAAACACATCTTTTCAAGGTTATAGGTCAACAAATCCTCTCGTATGAGGAACTTATAACCATCCTCGCGCAAGTGGAAGCACTTGTTAATTCGCGTCCACTCACGGCTATGAGCAGCGACCCTGCTGAGCCATCCGCATTAACTCCTGCGCATTTCCTACATACATCGCCATTGTTTTCCCTTCCTGCTCCTGAGTCAGATTCTGTCAGTTTGCTACAAAGACATGCCTTGCTTAATAAGCTTCTACAGTCATTCTGGCAGCGTTGGCGTTCAGATTATTTACATCAATTACAGGCTAGGTCCAAGTGGAATAGCCCTACATCACCTGTACAGGAGGGTACTTTAGTCGTCATTATAAATGATAATTCTCCGCCCCTTTCATGGCCATTAGGCGTAATTGAAAGGTTGCACAACTCCAAAGACGGTACAACTCGTGTTGTTACTGTACGAATCGCGAAGGGTAGCTATGTGCGCCCTATCCTGCGTCTTTGTCCCTTACCAAATCAATGAGGTCTAGCTTGATAGCTGGGTCTTTTAGTTTTAAGTAGATTATAATAAAGCCTAAGTTTTTCGCTATTTAATACTTAGTAGTTGTGGATACGTATTTTATAAAAATCACGTAGCTCGCAGCCGCAATCACTTAATAATAATAATTGAATTACTTTGTTAAGTATTATCTTTGTCCGTGCATACTGCATACAACTTATAGCTGCTACAGCTAATTAGTAACTTCCTTTAAAGGCAACCCTTTAAGGCCGGGGGGATATGGTGGCGCCATCTGTCATCTCACTTAAAATTAAACGTTAGTTTTATCTGTATGGCCGTACACGGGCGATCATCCCCTCCCTCCCAAACCTATGCACGCCGGACGCATCGCTCACGCATCGAAGAAACTAGAACGGAACTAGACCTCGGACTGAGAGGCTGTTCTTTTTCACCGCGTCTTCGTGCCTCTTGTGCCGAAGACCATAAGCCCTCCAATTCCATGGAAGATCACCAATTAAAGATTTCTACATATTTTAACTATTATCCGCCCGCGGGTTGGGATTGTTGTGAAGTGTGCTGTGGTGTGGTGCTCCGCGGATTGCCCTGCCCTGAAAGAAGACCTAGAGGTGGAACCTCAGTCAGCTAAGGCGTGCACATTCTCCCATATCACACACACGATCGCCCGTTACCTACCAGCGAGTAACTTTATTATTTCCTCGCTAAGAATTTATGATACAGTCCACTAACTTATACGTATACTTTTGTACATCCGCCGCAAAACATCCCGTGGACCCTTTTATTCGGTCCAATATTTAAAAAAATACTCAGAATAATTTTGGGCTTCTGAAACCAAATCCATCTATGTTTGTTTATTTGTTTGTTTGTTTATATGTTCGTTTGTTTCTTTGTTTCTTCGGGATTCACGCAAAAACTAGTTAGTAGATTTTGGTTAAACTACTATAGTCTCAAAGGTACTATTCCAACTTAAATAATGCGGTATGTTTCATCAAAATCGGTCCAATAGAATTGAAGATACAGCTTGACCCCGGTTTTAGCCACTGTTAAGGTAAAAATGGTTCTGAGGCTTTTTATGTAAATTGGGTTTGGTTTCGGGATTTCCCATGTAGCGGAAAACTGACATTCATGCGGGAGATGATCATAGATTTATAAAATCATTTTTACTTGAACTCTCGTATCTTAACGATGTTTACTAAAATAGGAATCAAGCTGTATCTTCAATTTTACTGGAACGATTTTAATGAAACATACCGTAGAATTTAAATCGGTATAGTATCTTTAAAATTTGTCATTTAACAAATTTATAATAATATAGATTATTGGCAGTAGAATAATTGTAAATATTGGGGTGTAAAATAATAGGAAATTTTAATAATTGTAGGATGATGAGCGAAGGTAAGGCATTGCGTGCATACGCGATCATTAGCAAAGAAAACTGATTCAAATTTTAACATTTTTTTTATTAGAATCTTTGTCGACTGGCTTCTCTTTACAAATATGGCACGGTTGTCTCTTCATCGCCACTTCACAATTTCATGCATACATACACTCTCGCGCGTATCCCATAGGGGTCCATACAGATTACAGTTTGATACATACTATGAACACCTTTCATGTAACGAGAAAACCGACCTGAAAGAGTGCTTCCACTACTCTGTCATGCTCGTTTGTTTTTTGCTATCCCAGACCACATCACCATGAAAGTACTGTATTGAGGTACATCCATTCCTTTCACTTGGTCTCAGTCACTCCCAAAATCGTAATGCGTCGTTCTTTATGAACTGGCATACTTCATCAATCTTATTTTTCATCCCTCCCTGTATGTTCAAGATAGCAATGCGACATTCCCCAGCCTGTATCACGACATGAAACATCTTGGCGTGATGTGTGACGGCCATCTTTGCCACATTTCATTCGTGATTCTATTAACAATATATAAAACAAAAAAAAAACAAAACATAATTCATAAGTCGTAATGGTCTAGAGGTGAGAACATCCGAACGCAACCAACCAAATCGCGGGTTCTATGCCCGGTACCGTACCACTGGGTTTTTCAAACTCACGTACAGTCTACATTGTAGACACTATTTACTAGATGGAGAAGGAAAAATTCGCGAGGAAACTTCTATGCCCGCATGCGTGTGTGAAGTCTACCAACTCGCATTGTAGACCAGCGTAGTAGACTAGGATCTAATTCCTCTCCTGATTAGGGGAGGTCTTTGCTCCTGTGGTGGGAACGAATACGGACTAAGGATGGTGATAAGGAAAACATAATCCAATAAAATATAAACACACTGTATAACGTTACGTCACACAAAGTTATACCGTTCCGGGACTTGAACTCAAAACCAACCTTGATTCAGGTAGTAAGGTCACTAAATGACCCATTCGGCCGACATTTAGGTACTCGTCATAGTACATTGATGATCAAGTGATACTAAGCATGACCCGCGATAAAAAAGGTTGCGGGATCGATTCCAATCCCGTGCCACTGAATTATTTCTAATTCATGTGCAGTCTACATTGTAGATACCAATGTACTCAACGGAGAAGAAAAACTTTGTGAAGAAACCTGCATGCTTGCATGGGTGTGTGAAGTCTATCAACCCGCACTAGGCCAGCGTGATAGACTATGGCCTAATCCCCTTCCTTATAAGGGGAGGTCCGTGTCTTTGTAGTGGGGACAAATATAGACTGGGGATAAATAACTCATCTGTATAGGTGTTTTATTGAATCATAACAAATGAAGCAGTTACAAAAGTTTACAGCTGTCGTTTATGTCCTTTTCTATTTAGGCACTTATAGCATGAAGGCCGAAGAGATCGGGAATAGGAAGTTCCCAAAAATGAACAGAGACATGGAATAGGCACAGGGTTGAGGCAAAGCTGCACCGGCCTCAGGAGCCTACGAGACGTAAGGAGGGCACCTCATATTTCAAACAAGAGCAGGATTTTGAAATCAGTGCAGTGCATCCGCTGCAATTTCACAAAGGGAAACGTTTGAGAGAGTCTTCCTACACAAGAAAGAAAATTCCTTGCAGAACAGACCCAAGAACGCCTGCACTGCTGTCAAACACCTATCCCCCTATTTACACGGTACCTGTTTTACACGATTTCTCTTTTACACGGTTTAAGAGGTTTTACTTTTGTTTTGTATGGTCAGGGAGTACTTAGTCTTTTAGCCTGTCCGGAAAACAGACTTAAATATACGGGTAAGCGACCCCGGCCTCCTGAGCTACTACTGTCTCTTCTTACTCCTTTTGAGATAGTATTATCCTATATCCTATAGTCCTTTTCCTAAATTCCATATTCCTTTTTCAATACACCTTTCCTACCTCATCCTTTTTCCTTTCCTCTCCACTAAGCCGTGTAACTTTAAAACTTTTGAACCATACAAAATTACGGTATCGTAGATAGCCACCCGACACATCTCATTGCCCGCGGGTTTGAAATATAGGCTGCGGATAGCCACTTTGCTACATTAAACAATTGTAGCAGGTGGGAAGAAGTGGTCTCTGCCTATCCCAATGGGATAGAAGCGTGACTGTATGTGCTTTTGTTTTACTTAAATAAACGACTGACTTGAGCACATATTGGGAGTTTATTTTTTGCGTTTCGTTTTTCGTCTTTACACGGTTTTGTCGGGAACCCATCTTCAGTGTAAATCGAGGGATGGGTGTACTTGCGCAACACCCGCGACCTGGGTATACGGTCTACGCATGTCCAGAAGGACGCATGTGGTTTTAGTGGGTACATCACATAACCGCTGTGACGTGCCTTCTTCGACACAACGGAATGCATTCAGGTATTTTCGATAAGAAAATACATATATATTTACCTATGGAATACTATACTTATAGCATAGAAAGCCTACAGTTTTTAGTTTTCTAATAAATATCTATCTTTGCGAATATGGTACGTGGTGAAAATGCGTTAATATATTATACATCATACATATTAATCACCACTTAAAAATTACTGCGTGAGCTTCATATTAGTTGCTCACGTCATGTTTACATTCAATTTGCTCCATCCGTGCGCGACGATGAGAAATTTAATTTAGAACTTGTGATCTTGGTAATACATAGAACACGTACGATGTGAAACTCGTCACGAAAATAACGTTGTTCTAAGGCAGTGGTTCTTAACCTTTTAGCGAAAAATTCAAATGGTCCCTCCGTTTGAATTTTTCGCTTGGCACGGACTGCTGTTTTGTGTTAATATCATATAAATTATTAGCTTTTACCCGCGGCTTCGCCCGCGTAAATGTCGGTTTTCCGATACATGGGAAATCCTGATACAATCATAGATCTAATATATAAAAAGCCATAGAACCACTTTTATTTGACCGCGCGTACCTTAACGGTGGCTACTAAAACAGGGATCGAGCTGTATCTCCAATTCTACTTGACCGATTTTTATGAACTATGCCACAGTATTTAAGTTGGAACAGTATCTTTAAGAGTAATAATTTAACCGAAATCTACCTGCTAATTTTTGCGTGAAGCCCGATTTAGTTTCAGAAGCTCTTATAATTAAGAGCTAACTAACTAATGTTGGTCTGAGTAGTTTGTTTTAAATGTCTTTAATTTTATAAAATTTGATTGTTAAAAATTATATAGTAGTATACATTATCACATAAATTTTTCTATAAATAAAACACCTGTAATATTATTTGAAGTCAAAGGTATCACAATTATAAACGACATTTTTATATTTGTTATATTATTTTAGCGGGACTTTTGTGACAGGATATTGACTGAAAGAAATAAAGAAAACGTTTATTTGATACAGCTAAAGTAAATATACAGAAAAAGAGAAAACAAAAAATATATAACTGCACCAAATGTGAACCCAGATTAGCTAGATGCCAGGCGGTATATATTGCTTCATGATCATATTATGATGATAGTAGGTCTTGTGATTTTGAATGGTTGATACAGGGAATGTAAGCGGTGAACGTTTACTTATTTAACAGTAAGCCATCAAGCATAGCGTTCTATTGTAGGCGTATGTTCATCATTGGATGTTTTTGTCAAGTGAATAAAGTGCATATTTCAGTATAATTTTTGTTATAGCTTAGATTCTGCAATAATATAATCTAAGTACTGATCTGGCCAGTTTAAATTCGTCGAAATTAGACTCTTTGGGTTTGTAAACAGGCGATAACACTCAAGCCAGTTATCAGTTGTCACGTGGTATATTATCAATGGTTATTTTTTTTAACGAATCGAATAGTGAAGTCTGTCGATTGTCGTTTGTCTAGGCTCTCTCTGTCTACTAATATATCATACAAATAATCATCAAGACTTGTTAAAGGCAATTGACTATCACTAATATAAATCGAATTGAAACTTAATCTTGGAAATACTAGTAATACTGTTAAACTTTTCACTTTATTTTTTATTTACAATCAATTTCTAAATGACAACAGGATTTTATATTCCCATATGTAATATAATAACATTGCAATTCCGTATACAGAATCCCAAGCCCTTGAGACGGCACCACAATTAGTTAGAGCAACGTAGCTAGAAATTGAATACTTAGAAAAGCTGCTTACGTTCAGAACCAACGATTTGCCCGGCGAACAGACGTCAAACTTGTAGCAAAATTAATATTTGACGAGATAGTACTAGACGGTAGAATCGATTGCTATAAGTCCTATAATCTGATTGGTCTTGTTAAGTCTTTTCTTTAAATATTGCAGTTTTATTTGTTTCATCATCATAATCATCACCAGCACGTGAAAGTCCACGGCTCGATGTAGGCCTTTTCTTTAAAAAGGGGAATTTACCTTAATATTTCGCTTGGCAGGTGTCTTTTTTTTGAGATTGCAGTAAATTTTGACTGTAAAACAAAAGAACAGCGAAAAGCGTTCTTTTGTTTTACAGTAATATAATAGGCTAGTAGTAGGATAATTCCTGATACATCACTAAGCCGGTTCTAATGATCTCTCTCTAATGATAATAATCTCTCTAATGATCGCCAGATTAAACGGTTATGCATCCAACGATTGTCGGCGACTTTAATCAGATCACCGGTCCACTTAGTCAGGGGTCGTAAGTTTTCCAGTTCGGGGTCGTCACTCCAACACTTTAGGACCTTCGTCCATCGGCTCTGTGTACTACGAGTATGTGCCCCTTATTTCGTTTATTAACAGATAATTTTATGTAACTACGTGATAATACTTACTTAAGGCCATTCTTTAAACTCATTAAAGAATCCCTCTGTTATGAAAGCCGTGAACTCCAAAGAGCTGATAATGGAACTCTATTAGTGGGAGCAAGTTTTAAGTACGTAGGTAATGAATTAACCATTAATCTTCAGCGTTTCTGGCCGTTTAAATGCACACAGATTGTTGGAAACAAGTTTCTTGTTGATCTTGTTTCTAATTGCTAAACAGGTATTCATCACATCACTTTGATTACGTTAGAGTCAAAATATATTAGAAAACATATAGTGGCTCATTCATGGAAAGAAACAGGCAATGAAAGAAAGCTTTAAAAAAAGCGCTCTTTTATATTTTTATCCATGAACATAAGAGAGAACCTGTAGAATTATTTTTAAAATGGATTCAGCTCTTAGTAAAATGGACTTGTCCCAGATTTCAAGTTTCCATTTTTAAAACGACGGTCACCAATTTTCTTAAAATCTTTTAACTCTAATTTTTATACAGATGATATACGATTTTTGTAATATTGCTTATAAGCTAGCTGTTTTTTTGTTTTGTATAAGTATGTTAAAATAAATTGAACTGGTGACTCTTCTACTAGTTTCTTATTGGGCCCTAATTTCCTATAGTTACAGATGTAAATTTATGCGCTAACGGATATATTTGATACGTTACGTTTGTAAAATTATAGAAACACGCTGTAAATCAAGGTCAATTATTAAATACTAGCTTTTGCCCGCGGCTCTGCCCGCGTGAATGTCGGTTTTCAGCCTTCATGGGAAATCCCGACACGATCACAAATTTATATAAAAAGCCTTATAACCACTTTTACTTGACCTCCCGTACCTTAAAGGCGGTTACTAAAACAGAGATCAAGTTGTATCTTTAATTATACTGAACCGATTTTGATGAAACATGCTGCAGTATTTAAGTCACCTTTAAGACTGTAGTGATTTTTGAAAATTCGATTTTTAACAATTTTATAATAGTATAGATAGATAGAAGTAAAGGAAATATATATAGAATAACATAAATTATTTATGGGGATCTATTAAGACAACTAATCACAATTATTGAGATTACTAACCTATAATGAGAAAAGAACTAACATTGTGATCTGATGTGAATACGTGTAATAATAATAATAATAACATAATAATTTTACAGTAACAGTTTGAAAATGTTTGTACACTAGTGCATGTTGGTACAAAATAGCGAAATTTCATATAAAGCCTATCTATTTATATCTATTCTTACTACGTATGTTAAACAAATAATAAATGAACTGAAGTGAAAATATCGAAAGAAAAAGTATGCATATGATTAACTTGGAAAATTATTAGAAAATACGAGTATATTAGTCTTCAGTAATGTATGTACGAGTATAAATGAATGAATGAATGTTTGTTTGCCAATATACAGGTTATACATAGGTTCTTACAATAAATACTATGATTACTCAGGTATTCATTCGACAATGTTATCTGTTTGCAATAGCAATAGGAATTAAGCACAGTAATAGTTAAGAAACTCCACATGTTTTTGGTAATATTTGGTCAAATATGACATCAAAACCAGTATTTTTTTTTTAATTTTAAGTACACGAACACGCACGACATAGTCAACAGGGAGAAAAGAGACTCAAAGTCATTTTAGAAATAGGCTCGCTAAAGGTTGATGTTCCACCATATTTCATGGTATCCACCCTCGTCTGTAGTGCATATTGAATCTGAAATAAACCGCTAGAGGGGACCGGCTCGCTACAATGGCGAGAATGACAGCCTTCCGCAACTCTCACAGTTGTAGAATAGCCAGGTTTGAGTTTAGTATTCGGGACACGGCAGGCACGTTAATTAATTTAATTATTTGTACAATTTAGCCAACAGTTCTTAAGAGAGATGGATAGTTGTTCCACTAAAGTTTTGGAATGACCAACATTTCATTAGCTTCTTTATCATCATCAACCCATCTATTGTCCCAAGGCAAGGCAAGGCACGGGTCTCCTCTTAGAATAAGAGGGGTTAGGCTATAATCCATCACGCTGGTCTAATGCGGGTTGGTAGACTTCACACGCCGTTGAGAAAATCTCTCCGACATGTGGGTATCCTCACAATGTCCACTGTTTCACTGTTTGAATTATCACTCAATTAATTATTAAATTATTAATACACACATGATTTCGAAGTCACAGGTGCGCACGCCTTGGATTCAAAATGGAAATCTAAGACTTGTCTAACATTGACGGCTATGACTTTCTGGCTACTTACATATCGAAAAATTGCCCACCCATCTCTAGATATTACTAAATACTGTCTTCGGTGAGATTTTCCGTGTTTTGAAAGGCACATAAAACAGTATTTCCATTGGTGTCTCAACAACACTGTTTGCTGGTAGGGATTGTGGGGGTTTATGTGGATGAGTTCAGATGGCAGAGCGGTCATCTTAACTCGTCCTAGAGTAGCATCCTGCAAAATAGCAGACCCTGATGGAAAATTCGGAATAATGTTAGGTCGAGAAAGAGAGTGAATTTAATGAGAATAACAGGATAAATCTACTACTCATTATCATGGTTTACATTACATTACCTTAGTCGATTCTCACATTTACGGGAAGAAATGGAGTAAGGCTATTATATGCCGGCGCCACACTAACGGAACGTTGAGAAAAGCTTAGCAACTCGCAACAAGGAAATTGAGCCGTTTAATTGACTCAGTCAAGAGTAAAGCAATGGGATATATGTGTAGGTGTAGGGAGTGATAAACCTATTCTAAACTGCTTTTCCTGACAGTGAGCAGTGTGAGGAGGCACCGGGGAAGACTCAATTAAAATCGCAGACAATGCCTGCATATTTGTTTTCCACTAAGCGCTACGTTATTAAAAAACGCGTGATACAATGTTTTTCTACGAATATTAATACGACTTGACTGTGTGACGATTCGGCAGGGACTGACCAAGGGACTCTTTAAACAGTGCTTTTTTATGCGCACATCTGCTTCCTGTCTGGCCAACGAGCACACAAAGAAAACAATAGTACAATGTCTCTATTATATCTTACAATGCCCCTACATATGTAATAGGCAATATGGGATATATGTAATATCTGTGGCGCCAGTATAGTAATAGTGTCATTCACATCTCCCCGTGTATGCTGTGATAACCAGATAACCTACTAGGATAATGGGTTGCAACCTTATCCTGCTATTCAATTAAAACTTTCTGCAATCTCCAAGACGCTTGCCAAGCGTGAAAGTTATGGCAATTCAGAGGAGGGCCATGTCAAGCCATGTACTTCTATGGGCTGATAACGATTATGTAAAATATACCTGTATGTTTAGATGTAAAATATAATAGGCAAATGGTAGTAGGAAATTCCCGGGAAAATAGTACAAGCTGGTCACACTAGCAGGTGGCATAACGCACCTTTTTATTATTTACATCGCATTTTCAACGAGTGTTTGCTTTGAGCTTTACTTTGATTTGCAAAAGTGGCAGTGTGCGGTGCGTGATCTGAATACTTGTGGGTAGTCGGGAATTTATAGTAAGTAGCGGTATTTTGAGAACAGATACTTCTTTCTGTAACAACATGGGTTTAATAAATATTTGTTTTGCTCTTAAGGTTTAGCATTTATAAGTGCTTAGTCTTCATTATAATAGTGGTAACTCTTTTACACACATTGATCTACCTCTAAGTTAGGATTCCTTATGTCTTGAGTTTTAGACAATGGTATACTTATATACATTAATGCTAGTATATACATATATAGATAAGCATCCATGAGTCGGGTACAATCTTTCGTGCTCATCACGCTAAGCTTATCCTTACTGGGATTCGAATACGGGACCAATTGTCACAGAAAGCAGGGAAGTACTGAACCAATCAGTCATCTAACTTTAATGGACATCTTAATGTTAGACACATTTGATCAGTGCGTATTGCTTGTGATGACTTACAGATTCAAGACATGGCGAAAGACTATGGGCCTCATAAAGAGAAAGAATAGAAAGAAACAGAAAGAGCTATGCTCAGTGTTTCTCTGCGAGATGAAATCCTCAATGAGGTAATCCGCACAAGAACCAGAGTCACTGATAAGTCTTAAAGCATTGCAAAACTGTAGTAGCAGGGAGCGGTGCATGTAGCTTGCAGAATCGATGTATTTTGGGGTACTAAACGTTGGAGGGGCGACCTCAAACCGGTAAGCGTGGTGTAAGTTGACCCCCGATTAGCTGGACCGATGACCTTTTAAAGTAGCGGGCAAACGTGAATGCAGGCAGCTTATAAGTTACTTAATATGGCGATCACTAGAGGAGTTCTATATCTAGCAGTGGGAGTTTGTGGGCTGATATAATGATGATAATTATTATTATTAATATTTTGGTGATATGATTATGACCCATGATGACGTTGATAATCACGTTAACAGATGTGGCTTGAAATGTGATAGGAGTGGCAGTATCGGAAAAGGGGATCCTGCCAACCAGACGGGTGTTATTTCTGGCGGGGCCAGCCACTGCCATTGATGTGGGGACGTTGTATATACGCTAAGTCGCTATCAAACTTTATTAACGTGATTCAAATGTCGTCACTCTAGAGTTACGCCATCTGTTGAGCTTTCGTTGTACTTTGTAGTGAAGTGGGTCGCCACATCATCGACTAAATATTTGATATCTTTTTTCTTCTTCGCCAGCCTGAAGAAGTCCACTACTGAACATGGGCCTTCTCCTTAAAAAAAGGGGATTTGCCATAAGCTCCACGATTGGCAAGCGGATTGGAAATCGCAGTAGATTGTAATTAATAAAGAATTACAGAATAAGAATTACAGAATAAGAATTACAGAATAAGCCGCTGCCCGTTATCCCGGTACATCCCTCAGCCGGTTCCCACAGCACCCACGGGAAGACATGGAGCGACGCTATTATTATGCCGGCGCCACACGGTATTTAATGTATATCTGTTTAATTAACCCCCATTAGGCCAGCATGGTGGACTATAACTCCTCTCATTCTGAGGGGAGAACCCGTGCTCTGCAGTAGATGAGTTATTGGTCATCATCTCCAGTCAGCCCTCAGCCCCTGTAGTGGGGACGATATGCGTCCCCACTACAGGGGCATGGACCTCCCCTGATCAGGAAGGGGATTAAGCCGTAGTCTACCGCGCTGGCCTAGTGCGGGTTGGTAGACTTCACACACCCATGCGAGCATGCACGTTTTCTCACGAAGTTTTCCTTCTCCGTTAAGTACATTGGTGTCTACGATGTAGACCGTACATGAATTACAAATAATAACTCAGTGGTACGGGACCGGGATTCGAACACACGACCCTTCGATCGTAAGCCGTGTCTAAATTCACTACACCACCAATGCAGTTATTGAGTTATTGGTACTTATAATGAAAATATTACCATACTAATACATAAAAATAATTTAATTTAAATCGATTACTTACGAGCCGATTTTGCAATTAATGTGAAATTGTAAGATCGTCTCGGAAATATTCGACTTTTATTCGTAGATCGTAAATTTCCAATAATATAGGATCAAAACTTTCCACCATAATGGTAGCAAGTATAAATCAGTAACGTGTCTTTTGATGTAATTAGGAGGTGTGAATTGAAAAGATATGAATGCGTGAATAAGTTGACTCTAACTTCCCCCACGAACCGTTTGTTCATAGCAGATATTCGAACGAGTATCCCTTAACAATCTGCGACCGCTCAGTGAACGTATTCATTGAATTAAGCTGAATTAAAACGGGCGCGCGAAATCGTACATTTACGACGCCACGTTCAATTCTAAATGAATGAAGAGAGCATTTACCCAACTCTACCTAAAGTACGGAAGTATGCTCTAGTGCGCAGAAATTTTTGACAAAGATTAATTATTATTATATCATATTAACTATAAAAAAATATGCTGTTTTAAGATAATATTAATATTACATTCATTAACATCAGCACTTAGAAGTCCACAGCTGGACATAAACCTCACCTTTAAAAAGAATATTTTGAATTTAATAACAAGATAACGCTGCTGCACATTAATACATTAATACATTCTTATCGATTTGTTACATTAGCTTATACATACATACATACACTCACGCCAATATCCCATAAGGGTAGGCAGAGACCATAATATATACTACATGCATACATACAGTCACGCCTCTTTCCCATTGGGTTAGGCAGATTCCACTTCTTTCCTCTTGCTACGATCGTTCAATGTAGTAGAGTGGCTATCCGCAGCCCACATTTCGCCCCGCGGGCAACGAGACGTGTCGGGTAGCGAACTACGACGCCGCCATTTTATAAGGTTAAAAATGTTAAAGTTCCTCATTGCGTTCCCACGGCTTAATGGAGAGGAAAGGAAAAAGGATGAGGTAGGAAAGGAGCATTAAGCAAGGAATATGGAATTTTGGAATAGGACTATAGGATATAGGACACTACTATCTCGGAAAGAGTAGGAAGAGACAGTAGTAGTTCGGGAGGCCGGGGTCGCTTACCCGTATACTTAAGTCTATTTACCGGACAGGCTAAAAGACTAAGTACTCCCTGACCTTACATTAGCTTATAATGTTAACTTAATAAAGTATATATTATTGAATACCACGAGAATATATTGTCGTTGCAGTGTGACGTCAGCGTATGAATGCGTCGTTCCGTTGGTTCCCGTGGATGCTCTGAAAACGAGCTAAGTTCGGGATGGTCGGCAGCGTTAACCAACAGGTTACAATACCAATAACAATTCAATAGAAATGTACTGCATTCTTCAAGAGGTCTGCGTAGCGTGGGGAATTTTCAAAGAGTAGGTTCATGTCCAGCAGTGGGTTTCCTCGGGCTGATTCTCCACTCTAAATCATTACTAGACACTGAATATGTTTGTAATAATACTATTAACAATCGCTATAATTCCTTTAGATCTCTTCTAGTATATTAGTTGCGTGCTTCAAGACAATTAGTATTTTCTGGAACTTGCTGAGAGTCAAATTGCTCAAATTAATAGATTGCAATGTATTCTTATTTATAGTGCATTTATATTATTTTTATTTATTGGTGATCTGGTGGTACCGGACATGGCTTGCGATCGAAACGTCGTAGGTTTGATCCCACTCCAGTACCACTAAATTACTTTTAATTCATGTACGGTCTATAATGTAGATATAAATGTAATTAACGAAGAAGGAAAATGTTGTGAGGAAACCTGCATGCTTTTATGTGTATGTGAAGTCTACTAACCTGCATTAGGTTAGCGTAGCAGACTAAGGCTTAATACCCCTCCTGATCAGGGGAGGTCTGTGCCCTTGTTGTGGGGATGAATATGGACTGGGGATGACAGTGTATTCTAACTTATAGGTTTACGACTTTGGTTTATGTTACAAACTGTCGCTTCTACGTAATATTGTAATCTATGTGTGAAAATATACCGCGACATTCAGTCTGTTGTTCATTTGTCACTGAATTACAAAAAGCTTGCGGTTGCCGCCTCCGCGCCACTGTTGCCAACCTAATGAGTTTAATTCCAACGCGACTCTAACCGGGATTCATTTTAATGATTCGTGGTAATTAAGTGTGAAAGATATACATTGTTTATGTACCACTGTAATTGATAGATGGTTTAAATTACATTATAATTTTATGATTACGAACACGTGAGTACGTTTGTAATTTCTTTACGCTGTAATCATTTAACGGCTTTGAGTTAAGTAGTTGTAACCTGCATTATCCCATGGATGAAGTATAAAAGTTCAACTTAATTATTAACAACTTATTCAACAACTTAATTCAACTTAATTATTCAATAAGTTGAATAATTAAGTTATTTTAAATTATTTTTTTACACGGGCTAAGCCACGGGCAGAAGCTGAAGAGGAAGATGATGATTCTTTATTTAATACTTTCGAGGCGGATTTTTTTAAAGAAAATAAAAGAGGCAGGTTACATTTGTAATAAATATATCAGGTAATGAATTTATCCATTACCAGCTTTTTCTCGCGGCTCTGCCCGCGTGATTGTCGGTTTTCCGCTACAAGAGAGAGAGACAGAACAATAGATTTATATAATAAACCTTAGAACCATCTATATTTGACTTCTCGTACCTTAACGGCGGCTACTAAAACAGGGATCAAGCTGTATCTTCAATTCCACAAGACCGATTTTGATGAATTATGCCACAGTAGTTAAGTCGGAATAGTAACTTCAAGGCTGTAATAGTTTAATCAAAATCCACCTGATGGTTTTTGCGTGAAGCCCGAACAAACAAACAAACAAACATCGACGGATATGGTTTCAGAAGCCCTTAATTAGTCGACCTGAATAGTTTGTTTTTAAATATATTTGATTTTTGAAAATTTGACATTTAATAATTTTTATAATATATAGTATTGATAGAAGATAAGAATAAGATAAGATAATAGGATAAAGAAGTATTTTTTTTTACATAAGTGTAAAGTTACAGCCTGGGACATACATATATGTCCCACTCGACTTGTTTACCGGTACACATAGGTCCAACTAGTATTATAAATGTAACAATAGATGTCCATTTGATATGTTCAAAAAGTCGTCAATGTAACTAAATTTACTCTAATAAATTTATTATTTGTAGCACTTTCATGTCTAGAAGGTTTGTGTCAGCTTCAAAAATATCTTTATTAACCAATAAATAATCCGGCTACTTATCCGAATTACTAATCTAATATTGGAAATTAAATGACGGAGATCACTGCACCCGTGAGGATTGTACCCCCCATTCATTTCCGATTAGAAGGTAGGAATAAATTTTATAGCAAGTATCTAAGACAAAAGGGCAGGTCTCGGAAACTTTTGAAGATTAATTCCTTAGATAAAATTTCACGGTTGAGATGCTGTAACTGCCTACGGAGAGGGCATCCGAACTGATATTGGGGGACCTTAGACTTATGAGATTTTAGATTCGTCTTTTGTCTTTTAGTCTGTAAGCTTTACGTTTGGTGCATTAGATAATTAGTGCGCTTTCTAGGATGATAATTTAGAATTCAAATTATTTTATTAGTAACTTTTACATAGGTTACTGCTATGTACTCTTGTATCGTTAATTTGCTGTGTAGTTATATTTATATTATATTTGATGCTTACAAATATCAAAACGTGACTACGAAATTGACAAATATTTCCAACGAGTCGATATAAAATTGTAATTTTTAATTAAAAAACAGAAAAATATAAAACAATAACACGACGATTGTTTCGCGTTGTGTTATTGTGGTTTTTTTATTTTATTTTCAAAACAAATAGTATTAGTTTCAATTTCTACATATTGAATATATCATCTTTATCATTAGCCAGTGAAAGTCTACCACTGGACATGAATCTCCCCCTTAAAATGTACAGTTTTGCCATAATTTCCATGCTTAACAAGCGTCTTGGAAATCCCAGTGGATTTTGATTAAATAACAAGAGAACTCTCTTACCCGTTAACCTGGTACATCCTCGCTCACGGCAAGAGATGGAGTGATAAAATGAAACCGGATTAGCGTAATACGTACTTAATTTTTCACTCTAACATTATATTGAATCAAGTTAGGGTCGTCTATTATTCTATCGAAGAATTTTGGGGCGAGTTAATATAATCCATTGATGTCATCCCCGTATAAAAACATTCCTTGTGATAAGTCATTTAGACACCAATTCAAACCTACTATTAAATTTCTTCCCAAATTGCGTCGATTCTAAATTAAATGTTAGATTCGTTAAATTAAATGTTAGATTCATTAACGTTAAACCTCGTTAATCGTGCTTAACCCGTATCAGCTTGGATCCTGTTTACTAACTGGGCTACAACAATCTTATGTAACTACTTATTTATTCTGATTTATATCAATACTGATGCCGATTCTGTTGTAACAGAACTTAACTAATTTTAGTCTCTCCCTACCTTTTTCTAATGTCAAACGCTAAAACGAGATATGGTGCTGTCAGTTTTGCTTAGACACGTCAAAATTAAGAAATTTAGATGTGATCTCAGAATATATGGAATAAAGATATGCAAAAACGCAACATTTTTTTGTACCGTTTGACAGAAACGTAGATTGGTACTAGCTAAAAATGTTTGTTATCTCGTTTTGGCGTTTGACATTAGAAAAAGATATAGAGAGATTAAATTTATTTAAGTTCTGTTACCGTAAAATTAGCATCATTATTCATACATTTTTGGATTCATGGAAGTTTTTGATATTAAAAAATGGGATATTTTTAAACTCCTTCACTTGGGCTGATATTTGTTTAACAAATTCAATTATAAATTTATACGGTTGTCAAGTCTATAACTTTAATTTGTCTCGGCAGGTCTGAGAGTGCGGTCCCAAGGGTCGTGGCAGTTGCCTCTTTACAGCCTTTCTCTGCTGAAGCCCCTTTAATGTGCGCTAAGGAACATTTTATCTTTTTTAGTTTATCCCGCCGAACGAAAAGGGTTCATTTAGTGCGTGACACAGTTGATAGCGGAGTGATAAATTTACCCATCTCAGTTTTATCAAGTTCTTTTTTCCACTACAGTGCATTAGGAGGAAGTGAGTTTGGATATACTTTAATAGTAGAGTGGTGTTAGATACTCCTCGCAACAAAAGGTCTTGGGTTCGACCCGATCCTCTACTGGGTTATTTCAAACTCATGCGCGATCTACATTGTATATTGAGTATCTTCCTCCTTGAGTATTCAACGGAGAAGGAAAATTTCCTGAGCAAACCTGCGTGCCTGCATGGTCATGTAAAGTCTAACAACCTGCACTGGGCCAGCGCGGTAGATTACGGCCTAATCGACTTCCTAATTAGGGGAGATTTATGACCCTGCATTGCGGGCAAATATTAACTGAGGATGATGGATTTTTGTAAAATAAATGTAATTATTTTTTTACCACTAATATTAAAACGAAAGCACAAACTTATATTTTGATATCTATTAAATGTAATAATAAAACATACATTTTTGTGGAAACATTATATTTTGAATTCTATTCCGCAGAGGAACTCCGAGCATTGCCCTCTCAAGTGCGCGCTGAGTGAACTTGAGCTCCCTTATGAGACTAAGCCAAGGTCAGTGGCCATTTCTCGAATCTGTAAATCAATATTAGCAACATACACTTATGGAGTAAAGATACAAATTATAATCCGCACATAGATTTTTTGAGAATCAACGAGCCGTAATCTCGAGCTGCAAAGCAAGCGCTTCACTGTGACAACCTACTATGCTATATAGTACCACGTATCCTCAATAGATGGCGCAATTCTTGAATGACGACATTATTGTAGAATATTATTGTAGATCGGATGGCCGATGGGGCAAAAAGGCCCTTGAATGGAGACCACGTACTAGCAAGCGCAGTGTGGGACGGCCACCTACGAGATGGACAGACGACTTGGTGAGGATCGCTGGGTCTCGTTGGATGCAGGTGGCTATGGACCGGTCGCGCTGGAATTTGATTGGAGAAGCCTATGTTCAGCAGTGGACAGCTATGGGCTGAAATGATGATGATGATGACTAGCTTACGGTGAAGAAGATTGATACCGATATAGCGTATATAACATATAACATCAACCATGTCCTGGCATGAACCATAAGGGCAATGGCAGGCATAACACCCGTCGGAAGATATTGCCTTTTCCGTTACTGCCACTCCTGCCACACTTCAACATCGTGACATCCCGACGTGACCATCGACCTCACCTAATTTAGCTATTACTGCGTATTTTCATCCGATAATAAAATAAAACAAAAACACTTATTCCTGATACATTGCCATCCATTACGGCATGAGAGGACTGCCCCGTCATGTCAGACGGCAAATGTACCGTTTACGTAGAAAATAAAAGTACCATGAGGGCTCAATCGTACTTTATTGCTAGTAGGGATGACCCGCTACCCCGGCGGGGGGCTGGCGCCATATCACGCTGTCTGTAGTTGGAAGGAGCTGAAATTGATATCATTATAATTATGATATCATTGTAATAAATTATATCGGAAAGATTCGTTCTGATGGCAATTACGTTTTGGAGTTATTTATATTAGATTGTCCTGGCTTGTAGATAGAGTATATAGAACAGTAATTTACTGAAGATAAAGAAAAAGTACTGCATAGGTAATTTTTATGAGGTAGCGTGTGGATAAAATCAGGGATATATATTATTTTAGAAAAAGCAATAAGCTTAGTCAATTTAAAAAAAAACATTTATACCGAGGACGACACAATAAAAAAAGGACTATGGAATTATAAGGAAAAAACATTTTTAATAGAAGCAATGCACAAGATTGTGCAAAACCAATTTGCATCATAAGCGTATAAAATTTGAAGAAGAAATTAGGCTAATAAAATTAATACGAATTACAGATATAATATCATGATATAAAATATAAACGAGTGATGAAGGTAATAATAATCGAAATGATAGTGAGAGTGAATCCCAGTGGGAAGAAAAAATTGAGTTTCCTAAAATACATAAATTTACAGGTGTTGGTAGCATAACCAAAGACTATAATTCTGAACAAAATAACTAAAATTTCCGTCATTACCAATATTATTATATATATAGACCAAAATCACATATTTGCAATTTATTTTTCCGTACAATGCTGAATATGAAGTTTTTTTTTCATTTTTATTGATTTAGTACTTAAATGTTAAAAATAAATTCTAGTGATATACTTTTTATTTGTGTTTCCCGATATTGCAAATGGGTTAACAAGTTTGACTAGAAGTACTTACTCTCTTACTTAGTGTCTTCTTAACGACACATATCTTCTTAACGATAAACCGGTTTGAAGGATTTCGTTCATGTAATCACGTACACGTAGTTAAGATGCGTATGCCTACATAATACAATCAAGCAAGTTATGTTCCATATTCATAAGTCATGGAGCAGGAAGCACTCAACTAATTTGTGTTTCGCAAGCAACGTTGAGTAACAATACAGATCCTGAACAAATACAACAGAAATAGTGTTTCTTGAGCGTCGTGTAACTTTGAAATTATAATATTGGTATTAACATAGTATTTATACAGGCATAACAAGGGGATGACCCATGATAATATTGATGAAGCATAGGAGATCGTGTCGGGATGTCACCAAGTATAGTGTATATATTGACGATTATAGGTCATAAGCGACATTTTGCTCGTGAATGAGTATATATGCCATCCTACTTAAAATTGTCCACTTTTTCAAATGTGCCCACTCCCACCCATAATTCTACAATGATTTTTGGTCACTTATGCTCAAGCAAAAAATTTTATCAGTTGATTGTATAATCAAAATCAATTGATCTAAGCGGCATAAAACCACATTAAACAATTTCGAATCATATAAATAAATTCTTTACCAATTATCGCTTATATTTTTCTTGATTCTAGAGCTGTTTTCATTTTCACGAAATGACTATAAATAAAAAAGTTATATCCATTTTCTGCTGTTTCAAACTTTAAACTGCTCTCCTGAACAATTGGTTTTTGTCGCTTATTACCTTTCAACCGTCGATGTAGGTTTCATGTTTGATGGATCCTGTCACTGAGAGGTGGGGGGAGGGAGATTGAAATTTAACCTATTCGATAAATTTCAAACCATTCGGCTCTCTGATTTGGTATTTACAATGTCAGCAAGGATACACTCCTTGAGATTTCGGAATTACAACGCTGATAAGAATACATCCGTGAACACTGTGGGACTCAAGGCAACGGAAATTCCTGAAATAAACTCACTATCAGTACAGTATATGGAGAGGAGGATCGATGAGGTTCTACAGAGAACTTCGAGCCTCTCTGCTAGCTGAAGGCGACTGCCGCGGGGATTTTCAGTGAGATAAAGTCTCATATAAATAGGGGAGAAATCATAATTTTGAGGCATTTCATATACTCTCAATTCTCTCAATAAAAATAACAAAAAAAATCATCCTATTGTCATCTCTAATCTGGATTTATATTTTTTTCTCTCACAATGTATTTCTGTTGGGCACAAAGCACAGACAGCAAGGATCCGTAATGAGAAAATGAGAATTGGATTTGCTTTGTCAGCTATTCTCGGAAACTATGCAAAAGGGATAAACACAAAGCCAAGGATTTTCCGTGTAATTGTAATGTAATTAGTTCTATTAAATAGTGTAGATATCTAACAGTCATGGAAATAATTAATTACGATTTATTTTTAGTTGATTTTTAAGTTCTTAGTGAAGTTAAATAAAAAATACTTATCTAAATGAATCAACACAATCACGATTATCAAATATCTTTTTCCGTGTATGCAGTTTAGAAGTAATTTATATGGGATAGCAGTAAAATTTATGAAGTTCTCAATACGTTCTTTTGTTTTATACCAAACTTACGAGTATATCAATTCACTTAACGTAGACTAAACATTGGATGAAAGTAATATTGGATGAATGTTACCATTCTCCTATTATATTTGTACTGCAATTGAACAATTCAATTATTATTGATAAATCCATCTCAGCAGCTGATTCGAATTGTAATTAAGGCTAATTAACATAACGAATAAATTTACGTTCTGTAGCGATGGATATGCAGCTGAATTTAATATTCTTTCATGAAAAGATTGAAAAAATATATGACCATTCTAGTAATTTTGTATGCTCGCAGTTTTTAAGAAAAAAGGAAACATTCGGAAATCAATTTAAAATATTAACATATTAAAACTAGCTTTTGCCCGCGACTCCGCCCGCGTGAATGTCGGTTTTCCGCTACATGCGAAATCTCGAAACAATCATAGATTTATAAAAAAAGCCTTAGACTATTTTTACTTGAACTCTCGTACCTTGACGGCGGCTACTAAGACAGGGATCAAGGTGTATCTTCAATTCTACTGAGTCGATTTTGATGAAACATACCGCAGTATTTAAATCAGAATAGTACCTTAAAGAATGTAATAGTTTAACCAAAATCTACCCACTAGTTTTTGCGTGAAGCTCGAATAAACAAACAAACAAATAAACAAACATCGACGGATTTGGTTTCAGTTCATTGGTTGATCTGAGTAGTTTTTTTCTTAAATATCTTTGATTTCCAAAATTAGATATTTAACAATTTTATAATGTTATTAATAGATAATTTAGAAAAGGATAATTTAATTTATCATCTTACTGAAAACTTTAATAATTGTGATATCTTGTTAGAAAATTTAAATTTGTGATAAGTAATAAAAATCATATGTTTTTGTTCATCTTTATCGGAATAGAAAAGTTTTCCCGCGACGCGTTCCGCTGAAAATTTAATCCTAATACAGCTCCTATATCAAGCAGGGCCTGCTCTCCATTGTCATCAGGTCGCCATTTTGCAGAATGGCCGATAATGGAAGCAATTAAAATGTATGGAGGCTTAACTGCAGTGCCCTGTGCCGAAATTAATTTATAGTCGCCAAAATAAATNGTTTTTGTTCATCTTTATCGGAATAGAAAAGTTTTCCCGCGACGCGTTCCGCTGAAAATTTAATCCTAATAAAGCTCCTATATCAAGCAGGGCCTGCTCTCCATTGTCATCAGGTCGCCATTTTGCAGAATGGCCGATAATGGAAGCAATTAAAATGTATGGAGG